>JAAEAF010000095.1:5000-159540 GCA_011037195.1 Triatoma infestans | reverse complement strand
TTTAATATATTATAGGAGAGTTCATTACATAGAATTCTTTAACCTATTATAATAGTATCGCTTTTGTTTTGTACAGGTTAGTTGCAACGTTCGATAAAACTATTGAACTGACCAATAATATTGTCGATATCCCCTCCAATTCTCAGTATTGATAGAAAATCTGAATTTCATCAATACTCTTGTCAATACCGACCATCAATACATTTTTTTCACGTTACACGATCAATATTATTGTCAATACTCTAAAGTATTGTCAATATTATTGATCGTGTAAACGCCGCTTAAAAAAAGTAGTTGATGTTTACGAACATTGGTTATCTTTATAGGCACATAGTACTGTCAATTTAATTATCTAACTCTCCCTAGTTCAACCTAACTGTGTATGCTATACGTTATATCTAGAGGTATTGCGGGTCTAAGCGTACTCGACATTATTCCAGATATCTCTCCAACTTTCCCAAACAGTATAATAATATACTTTCATTTTCCTTTATTCTAATAAATATTATTTATTTCCAATCTGTTATTCGTTAATTTTCTAGAACAAAAGAAAGTAATTATTAAATTTATAGCTGCAAATTATCCTTAAACAAAAACTTTCCTAATAGATTATTGGTTTATTAATACAGTGGTAAATATATGAGAAATAGCGTGTACAACAAGTACTGGATAAACAATTAATTCAATTCTTTATGTAAAATGTAATTACAGACAAATTTTAATTCACGAAGTGGAAAAGCCGATTGCCTATTCTTAAAGAAGTATTTACGTACGATTGAGAAAGGAGGTTTCTTTTTTTGTCTTTCTCAGTTATAGAAAACTAAAATAACTGAGAAAAAACAACACGTAATTAGGTATTGAAACAGAAATCCAATAGTAATCTAATAAAACACGAACATAATCCATTAAAAGACTAAATCATATTAATAAGAGCGAAACGGTAGTGGTGATAAATTAATGTAGAAATTAATAGTTACGTTCATAATTATCGATCTAGCTACTTTGTTTCGATTGGAAACCCTTTTGTTTTTTTTGGTACTTTGTTTTGATTGGAAATCTAACCTAAAAATCTGATGTGAAATATTCATCCCACTTTCTCTAAATGCAAGTATTAAAATTTTTATTTACTAATTTTCTATTAACCTTGCAATACGTACAAAAAGTATAATAGGCTTATAACATATAAATAAATTAGGTGAAGATTATATTTGATTATCTGAATATGGTTATATTGTCTTTGTCTTAATCACATATAATAGCAGTTCAAATTTAGACAAAACCTACCGCCGCCCACCCACCCCGCCCGCCACCCAGAATATTAAAATAAATTTTTCCGGAAAATATTTCAAATTGATGAAACCCCCACTTCCGGTGAACTGATTTTCTTCAAAATTTATAAATCTAGCAATGCTTTCGATGTATACGCTAATAGTAGCAATAGAATCATTCCACTATACTATATAAGTTAAAGTAATAATATTCTTATTAAATATGAAATCTATCAAATTTTATTTCTATTCAATATTTTATTTTCTTTCATTAATCTTTCGAACTTTTTTTATTACATATATAAAAAATTGTTAATTCTCCTTTTTTTCTTTGTTCTTCACAGGTTCGCTGTCCGTGGCGATGACTGCTATCTGCTTCACGTGGCTTGAACCACTAATGTCGAGATTGATAGCACCAGGCAGTGAGATACCAATGAATACTGATCATACTTCATGGTTGGTTGCTTCAGTTGAATTTGGTGAAATGTTTATCACAGTACCCGCAGGTTTATTAGCAGATAGGTATGTTTTTGTTTTTTTTTAAATATACCAATAAAAAAAAATATGAACTAAAAATTCTTTAAAAACTCTGATGATTTTGCTTACTAAATTTAAAAAAAAAAAAAATCATAATTTAATTCATGGTCCCTTTAAAAGGGCTAAGGAACTTTCTAAATGTTAGAATAATGTTGATATTAATTCTTGATCATTAACTAAAACAAAAATATTTTTAAAAAAATCTATTCAGATAATATCCAAAGTTTCAGTAAATTTTTTTTCAATATAATGAAGAATACTGAAAATATGTTCGAGTGTTTTTGTGTTGACTATTATTCTCGATATACATGAGATTTTCCTAAACTATTTCGAATATTCGGAAAAAATCTTTCTGTTAACTGCACTTTTCAACTTTAAACTGATAAATTTGTTCTATTAGGTTCTTGAATTGAAACCGCAACAATGATTCTTTATAAATCGACATTTCGCACATATTGGTGTAGGCTTCTTCAGCAGCCTTGAATGCCAAAATAAGTACTGGCTAGAAACTGGGAGGTTCGATTCAGGGGCGAGGCCTAAGGTAACTGATAACATAAGCTATAACTAACTAACTGACTGATAACTATAAATAGATAACGGGCAGGGTCTAATTTTTCCCTGCCATGCATATGATTAGCTGGCGGTGATTGGTTGGACAGAGTTAAAGTCTCCCTTCCCACTGAGTTTCTGCCAAAATGGAAGCCTTGTTTTGCTCTGGAAAATCGTTATTTTTTCCCTTTCTTTTTTTCTTTTCTTTTCCTGTACAGAGGCAGCCATGTTCTGCTGAGACAGAGTCCATCATCTCTGTTTAAATAGTTTTTCTATTTCTCAATTTCCACCCCACTCTCTTACGACACGTTCGCAACAATTATTTACATTGACGAGAAATTTGGTATCCTCCGAATTTAATGCATGCTCAGTTGTACACGAATGTTCTGCAGGTGCATTGGAGATAAACACAAAACATACCAAATAAAAAAATAAACATTCGTCTATAACTGGGCATGCGATAAATTTTTAGGGCACTAAAGTCTCTTTGCTCAATTTAACAATTATTATGATCGTATCCTAAGATAAGAAATTTTGAAATTGATTCTCACGCCCATATTGAGGGATTCAATTCTGATATAAACCTAGGTTTAATGTATGTAAATAAATCTAAATCGTTTACTAACATAAATAAATGCTTTACCTTAGACAAGTTGAAATGAAGCCACGTATCAAGGTTTATGACGTTTATAACATATTTTGGGTTTCAATATAATTTGGTCATTTAAAAAAAAACTATAAGATACATTGAGGAAATTATTATGATAATATTACAAATGAAAATTAACTTAAAATAAATCAACTAAGACTATTGTGGCACCACTTCAACTTACCTTAAATGAATCATTAAATCATAGTCTACAAAACTAGCTTATATGTAACAAAAAAAAAATTCTTTTCATTACAGGTACGGACGTAAACCACTTCTATTAATGACAGGACCGATGTGTATGGTGAGCTGGATATTAATTCTGACAACAAGATCCTTGCCAGTATTGTTTGTAGTCAGGATAATACAAGGTGCCGCAGTAGCTATTGTATATACTGTAGCGCCAATGTATATAGCAGAAATCTCTGAGCCAAGAATCAGAGGCGAATTGAGTGGACATTTTCAAACAATGTGGTATTTGGGCATACTGTATGTATATGTGACTGGACCATTTTTGTCGTATCAAAACTACACATACTGTTGCGCGATTACGCCAATTGTATTCTTCGCCTTATTTGTAATGATGCCCGAATCGCCATTCTATCTGTTCATGGTCGATCGTTCAAAGGATGCTGAACGTTCATTGATCTGGTTGAGAGCTACTAAACAAGTGGATGATGAATACGAAGCAATCAGGTACGATTTTCTTAGGAAGTAATTCCTGTAGTCAGTAAGGATGGATAAATAAACTGATCACAAAAGAGATAAAAAGAAAATTGTGAACGGTTTATTTATTTACTATTTTAAAGAAAAAGAGAAAATTTGAAGGGAAAACAGCAGAAAAAGGATGTTGTTTTTCCATAAGTTTTTTTTTTAGCTTAAATTGCATGTTTATGTGTCTGTCACTTTGTGTTGTTTGTTTTTTTTTTTTTTTTTTTTAGTTTTTTTGTTTAGTGTTGGAACGGTATCAATCGCAATTTCCGTAACTAAGGAATATATATATTTTTTAAATTTACTTCCGGTAAATTCTTGTGATATTTCATTAAACATTACTATACAAAATTAAAATATTTTATCAATTATTTTAAAATATAAACGAGATATAATTTAAAATTGGTTCTAGATAAAACAAAATTAAAAAAAAATAAATCAACTGCTCAAATATTTTGTTGATATAAAGTAAATTTAATTAGATCGCATTAAGATCAGACAATTATCAGATTTAAAAAAGGCTTCAAATGTTCTTTTTTTTTAATTTTTTTTACTTTTTACGGAATTCACTTTTCAAAAAAATAGTAATTAACTTAAAAACTGTATGCCAACACTGCCTGCATTTTATTGCACAATTTTTTATCTTGTATTTTTCGTTTCTTAAATTTCTTTTTAATTTCTTAATTATATATATATATATTGTTTCCTACATCTTAGTTTTATGTATCTTTTTTATATTTTTTTTTATTTTTTGTTATTGCATGAAATTAGGAAATAATATTTTGACACCTTCCAAAGATTAATAATAAGGTTTGAGATAACAATAATGTTTACAAAAATCAAAGCAGATCTTCATCTCTTTCACCGCGTATTTTGATAAAAGACACTATTATATCTTTGTTATTATTTATGAGTAGATTATATAAACGAACTGTTAAAATTTGTAAAAAAAAACAAAAAAATATAGTGTGAAAAATTAATACTGTCATAGTAATAAATTTGTAGAAGACGATGCAAATATTTATTGTTTTTTTTTTAGTTTTATGCTTACTATTAAGTTTGCATATATGAAGTTAGGAGCCTCTAAACATTTCTTGTTACTGGATGGTATGAAAAAATATCGAGTTTATACTGAACAGTAGTTTTTGGAACGTGAATACGTATAATTTACACATATGAACATATAAATTACATACTTTTTTGAAATTTAAACATTTAATCGCGTAAATATTCTCATAAATTTATGCACTCGGAAAGATATGCTAAATATAGAACACAAACTAGCTTTCTCTTTTCTTTTTTTTATAATAATTTATTTTGATCAAACTTAAACAATCATCACTTGACTTAATTATCATCGGTGGTAATTTGAAAGTAATAAAAATTTTACAAAAACTAGGATTATATATTTGCTCACTGCCCAATTTTTTTTTTTATTATTAGTTAATCTGTTAGTTTTACCATAAACATTCTGTCCTCCGTGGCTATACAACCAGAGATAACCTCTGGAATGGTATTGAAATTTAGCTAATGGACAAATCAAAGCACAGTAGATTGAACAGCCATTGTTTGGTTGATAACCATAATATTGGATTAGCTACGCTTACGTAAAGGAGATCTTGGGTTCAAGGTATTTAGGATCAGATTGGCATAGGGCCTTCAGTCTAATGGTCCACTAATTCTGTATGTAACATCTTCCTTTTGCCGGACATGTGGGTTTTGTTAGAGAACAGTGGGGGATTAGCTTAATGATTTTACTGCTCATATCTATGAAAGATGTGCAAGTGTTTATTAGTCGACTGGTTGTCGTCGAATTTTAGAAAAGGGAGAAATATTATGTTCCTTCTCGTTGAAATAAATTATTTTTATGATGCATAGATTTCTGCATTTTTTTTTGTAATCTGTAAATATGTAATCTAAACCAAGAAATCAGGCATGGGGTTACAATATTATCTAAATTTATGGGTCCAGCAGTGTTATGGGTCATACAGGAAATAATTAGTTTTTACGTTTATCATTGATCTTGTATTAAATACTGCTCAAAATTTAATTAATTATAATCAAGAAATGAAGTTTTGAAATTAGTAAATTACAGTAAACTAGAAAAGATTTGTCTAGTTGGAAGCCATCTGTGGTTTATCTTTCTAAATATATGCGTTGGTTTTTATGATCATTCCCTGTCCTAAATGGCAATCTAAAAATATTAATGTCAAAGCCAAATTATGAGGTTGTGGACGGTGGTGCGGGAACACATACTTTACCATTATCACTTTTTGTAAAGTAATATAAAATTTAGCAATTATACATGGGACTCGAACTGGGGACCTCCCAGTTAGAAGTCCATGCTAATAGCCACTACACCAACTCCCCGCTCCTCACTATATAAATATAAACACCTAATGATTACTTTGTTTAAGTAATACTATGTACTTTTAATAATCTGGATGCATAATTCATAATTGACGTAGGAAACATTTGCAATATATTCAACTACTTTATTATGAATCCATATTCTAATTAGCTAGGCAAAAATTGTGCGATGTTGGCATACAAATTTTGCGATGTTTCCTATTTTGAAAATCATAGAAATATTCGATTTTCCTGAGAAAAAAAAATGTGATTTTTCCTCGGTGTGGGTTACGATTTTATAAAGCAATTTTATTTAAATAATTTTGCTTATATTTCACTAAATTCGATTTAAATTTTGTCGTAATTCGATAAAAATTAAAACTTAGCCGGTTAACCGGAAAAAATGTTACTACGAAATAAACGTAATTGTAAATAATTTGTTTATAGGGTCAACAAACTTGAGAGCATCATAAACATGAGTTTAAAAAAAAATAAAAATATAAAAAAACAAAAAACAAATTCGATATTAATTAAAACTAGATATTCCCATTTTTAATATCAGATATAAATGTGTTTCATGTATATGGCTACCCTAAGGTTAAGGCAGACAGCTGGTTCGTAGACATCAGTGAATAATCGGGTAAAGGGGCCCATTTGTACGGGCCCACGCACACACACACACATGTAATAAGATACAACAACCGCTAGAGCAGCCCGACGTAGGACAGTAAGTCTACACCTACACCACAATGAAGTCCAACAATGTATAGTGGTGTGATCACGAGATATTTGGAATATTGAGGAGATGGGGAATAGAATGGATACATCAAGAAAACAAGAGCCAATATGATGAAAAAAAAAATGAACCTTCTAATCAAGATGTGTTTTTTTTTCCTTTATATAAATAGTAAGAAAAAAAGGAATTTCTTTGGGGATGAAAACCCAGTTGACAAGAAAGTGAAACAAAATTGTTATTTAATCCTGGAATATTGGGAGAGTTTCACGGATACAGACTCTCTTTCTCTCTCCTCCGTCCAACTATTTTACGATTACCGAAGAGAATTATTGGCGAATTGGCACTGAATCACAAGCTCAAGTTTTGGTTTTCAACATGTCACTTTGAAGGTGGGAACCTTAGATGGGTAGAATTTACCAAAAATGTAGATTTCGGTGGGAAGGAGTAAATTAAAAAAGAAAAACATGTATTTTATAATGAAAATATTTTATAGTAATATATTTTTTTTAGTTAATTAATTGATTACGATTTAAATTAAAAAAAAAAAATTATCAAAAATGTACAGGCATTTTGGGAGTTTAATCACATTTTATTATTGTATAATTCTTTATACAAGTATTTTTTCAGTTTTGGTGTTTTATTTAGTGCGCTGCATTTTTTTCTTTTATTTATTTATTTATGGAAGCCTTCAATAGGCTGCAGTGGTTTGGAGCTCCAGCAGAACACTGCCTATGCAGTGAGGCTGAAAGTAGTTCCCAGAATGTGGGAGGCGTGAGCTTGCTCGGGGCTGTAAGTTCGCTAGGAGCTCTGTCAGGGCACTGTGTAAGCAGTAAGCTGAAAGTAGCTCCAAGGTTGCTATAGCTTTGAGCTTGCTCCGTACTAAAACTTCCTCTCTGCTGCCACAGTTAGGCTAAAAAGGCTCCCAGCTTTTTAATTGTGTACATAATTTATTTATATTGCTAAATGTTTATTTTGTGTTTTATTTTTGTTATCGCTTATGTTTTATCCCCAAAATATTTTCACCGTAGTTTTATTTAATGTTTTTTTAAAGAAATTTTCAACTATTTATTTATTTTTTCTTTTTTGTGTGCTTTTTCTTGAACAGGTGCTCTGTACAAGAAGATATGAAACAGAAAGGCTCATGGAGAGATTTGATTGCCACCAAAAAGGATAGAAAAGCATTCTTCATTGTACAAGTTGTCTGCTTTATCAAATATTTAAATGGAATGCCGGCTGTTGTCAGTTATTCAACACACATTTTTGCGGCCGCTCATACAGGCCATTTATCGCACAGTCATTTAACTATTATCATGGGCATTATACTATGTGTGACCACATTTTTTGCTGCGTTCATGTCAGATTCTGTAGGAAGACGGCCGTTATTAATCTTATCTACCATCGGTTCAGTATTATTCAATATAATCATCGGTGGTTATCTATATTTGGCCACTGAAACACCTATTGACGTGAACTCATATCACTGGGTTATGTATTTATCTGTGGCCGGTTTTTGTGTAGTTTCCAATATCGGCCTTGGACCACTTATGCAAACAATACAAGCGGAATTCTTTCCATCCCATACCAGAGGTATCGGCAGTGGTGTGACAGAAATTACCGCTTCTGTAGCAACATTTTTCAATTTGAAACAATATCAAACTGTGGCCGATTTATTTGGTATTTATATGAATTTTTGGATATTCGGATTGTTTGGTCTAATCGGTGCGATAACATTGTGCCTAGTATTGCCGGAAACAGCTGGCAAAAGTCTTGGTCAAATTCAACATGAATTTGAAGATTCCGTAGTTGTGGAGAAAATAGGTTCAAATGAAACTTTTAATGGTAAACAGCCACAAGAAATTGTTAAAGTTAATACAAAGAGTGAAGCAACGAAACTGTAGACACCATTAAGAATTTCATTGGAGAATCATATTTGTTTTTATTTTTTCTTTAATGGTGCAAACTAGCCCATAATTGAAAATAAAACAAAAACAAAAATAAATAAAAAATACACCATAAACACTTATTTATTTTAACATATTAAAGTGAACAAATAGAGTAGTTGAGCTTTATACTGGCTGTGCCTAGGATAGCGCCTAATTACTGGGCTCCAAGTATAGAGTGCGCTCAAATGTCGAAAACATTCCTTTTGTATATAAAATCAGAACATAGCATTAGTATCACAAAAATTCGGCCGTGTTTTCTTTTTTTTATACACAATGGTGTTCCAAATATTTAGAGATGATAATGCTACACAATTTTTAACATGTATAGTAGAATATATTTTGTCTTCTTAGAATAGAATTAATTATTATTGTTATTATAAATATATATATATTTTTTTTATTTTTAATAAAACTGATATTGTACAAAATAAAATAATAAAAAAGTAAAAATAAATAAAAAAATATTGACGCTGCCAGAATTATAGATTTTTTTTTTATTCAGGGATTTATACTGGCCTTAATAATATACGAGTTGCCTTGCAAATTTAAAAATAAAATTTTTAGAAATTATAATTGTAGAATGTCTAGAATAAGTAAAGGGTCTTTTATTTTAAAATTTTATGCATACTTTAAAAAAAAATTAAATAATATCCTTCCAGGGCGTATAAATTTTAATGTTTAAATAATGTAAAATTTCATTGTGTTAAATTAAATAAATTGAAATTTAAGAACAATAAATAATCTTATTTCATTGTATTTAGTAATTAAGATGTTTTTATATTTTAAAGTATTTTTGTATATATAAAATTTTTAATTTTCATAAATTTGTATAAAAACAAAGTTTATTTTCTCGATCTTTATTTTATTCAAAAAAGGCCCATATAAAAATTAATACTACTTATTTAAAATTATTTGTAATATTTTAATTTTTTTCTTTTATTAATATTTTATTTTATTTTATTATTTTTTTTTTAATTTGTCTCTAAGAGGAAGTATTAAGTGATTGGGCTGTGAACATCTTTAATCATGAAGTAATATAAATATATAAATATATGATTAATTAATTATCAATGTTATTTTTATATTAAGTTTTAATAAATGAAGTTCTTCCTTCTTTTTCTTTTTATTATTTAATTAATTTTGCGTTATTTATTTTAATTCCTTTCTAAAACAAAAAATAAGTTCCCAAGCTCTGAAGCTCCGCCAAGTGGCTTTAAAGGTAAGACAGATCTGTCTAAGAAGAAGGACTAAATTAAAAGTTTTTTTATTTATTACGAATTTTATTGCGAAAATTTTCCCATAGAATTCATGTTTTGTGGACTCTTGATTACGAGAAAAAATTCTATTATTATTATTTATTTATTTTGTATTAGGTACAAAACCTGTTACAATGAGTTCAGTACAAACCATACAAATGAAATATAAACTGTACATATTAAGGTAGTAAACAAAAGTTCTTTAAATGTAAATTTACAAAAACACAATAAATCAAAAAAATAAACAGAAAAAAGTTGCCTTCCAAACAATAATAATGAGATTAAAATATATATTTTACATATACATTTATTGCAGATAGCCACACACCGCACTGGTACAAATGTAAATACCTAATATAGTGTTTTATGTATTAAGGAGTATATTATACTATACAAATAAACTGCTTACTATTTCCACTGTTTTACCTACTATACAAATATATATAAAGGAACTACTAAATATCAATTAATTTCGCGCAATATACCGAAATTTAGAATTACACGTTTTCCAAAAGAGAGGATCTCAGTTTAAATATATTTTTCAAATAGTTATAGATTTTGAACATATTTTGGTTGCTGAAATTATTGATTAATGACAAAAGCTCTACATTAGGGTTATTTGTTCTTACAATGTGAAGTGGCTGTCTGAATGCTTCATATGCGGGACAATCTATAAATATATGGATTAAAGTCTCTGGTTCATTACGACTGCATATAGAGCAAGTATTTTTAGGTTTTATTATATGTATTCCGCTGTTTATTTTAAATTTATAAATATAAGGCCCTGACAATCTTGTTTCAGAGAAAACCCTTATAACCCGGAAAGGAATAGTCTTATTTAAATATTGTTGAACAGTGTTATTTATTAGGTTTGAGCTTTCCCAGAATATGTTATATGGATTTCTAAATACTTTATTTAAATCAGTTGCAATCAGGTGTTGCTTATATCTCTCTAGAATTATTTTAACATTGATCTTAAGGGATAAACATTGCAAACCCCCTAGATCTTCCAAATTTACTTCCTTTAAACACTCAACCACTTGTAAATACCAGTTATATCTTACAGCATTCGGGTAAGCTATACTTAAGACGATCAACCTTTGCAAACAAATTTTAACATAGTTACTGTCACTTAAACAGTACATTTTGTGTAGCCAGCCTAACGTTTGTTTTAGAATTTGGAACTTTAAATGAATTTGTTCAGTTTCCAGGCGTATTAAATGATTAGGAGTACCTCTGGGCAGACATAATAGGCGTTTAAAAAAATTTACTTGGATTTTTTCTACTTGATCCAAATGTCTTAAACTCCAAACAGGGGCACAGTAGAGTAAACAGTTTTTCACTAAGCCTTGATACAAGTAAATTTTCGATTGCCAACTTTTGGAGTTGCCTTGAGAGAGGATTCCAATCACACTTCCTACTGCTACATTTGCTTTTGCTATTGCTTTCCTACTCGCTTCATTGAATAGTCCTGATCTACTGAAAGTTAAACCCAAATATTCAAATTCCTTGACAATTTCTATAATTTCACTACCATAGTAAAATTTTCTTTGTTTTTTGGACTCACGGCCATGACCTAGTTTTAAAATTTTTGTTTTTTTAACATTTACTGTAAGTCTGTTATTTTTACAATATAATTGCAATAAATCTAATTTTTGTTTAATATCCGTGTAACAGTCTCCTAATATTAGCAGATCATCGGCGAAGCTAAGAATACCTATCTCATCAGATCCATGAATTCCAATGCCAAATGCACCATTATTTTTGAAAAAGTTATCTATATCGCATATGAATAGGTTGAATAATAATGAACTTATATTTTCACCTTGAATAATTCCTTTAGAGATATTAAATGCTGAAGTCATAGTAGAACCTGATTTAATTTTCACTGTAGCCAAAGAGTACAATTTACGAATTAGTCTAAACAGTTTACCACTCAAGCCAAAGCTCATTAATTTAGACCACAACAGTGAATGATCGAGGCTATCAAACGCTTGTTTAAAGTCTACAAACAGCACATATAATTGTCTCTTACGTAAGCCGTAATGTATCTGTATAATAGAATTCAAGATAAATATGTTGTGCAAACAACCTCTATTTTTTCTGAAGCCGTTTTGACTGTCAGGAAGCAAATTTAGATTACCACACCAATCCTCTAGACGAGAAAGCAATATTCGCGTAAACAACTTGGCAATACAATTTACCAGCCCTATACCTCTGTAATTTTCTGGGTCCGATTTATCCCCTTTTTTAAATAACATGATCATAATTATTTCAGACCAACACTTTGGAATATTTTCACTTTCTAATATTTTATTAAAAAAGGATTCTAGGTATAACAACCAGTTGGAGGGTAGGTTTTTATAGAAATCGTTGTTGATCATATCCGAACCGGGAGTTTTCCCACTCTTGCATTTTCTTATGGCGAACAGTATTTCTTTGTCACTAATATATTTGTCAAGAGAGGGGTCGCACGTATCAAATAAAGAACTTTTAACTAATGAGACATTGCCATATCGTTCACATAAAAACCGCTCCCAAACATCAATATTTATTGGATTAATATTAAACGCATTACTTCTTTTTAATTTATTAACAGTCTGCCAGAATACCTTAATATTTGCACACTCAGATAGCTGTTTGGATACTAAATTGCTGTATTCTAATTTCTTACATTTCAGAAAATTCTTGTAATTATTTTTATTAGTTATATACAAACGCACCAGTTTAGGATCCATATTTTTCATTTTCATTTTTGTGTAGGACTTTTTAACTAAGATTTTTTTAGCATAACAGTCCGAATCAAACCATGGTTTACGAAATCTATATTCAGTATTATCAGTTTCAGCAATTACTTTCACCATGTTCAATTCATTAGCCACCTCAGTTATACTATTGATTAAGTTATTATTTAGGTCATCTACAGAGCTGCTTTCAAAATTAATACAAATTTTAGAAGAGAATCTCATTAACTCTAAATAAGAAAGCGAAAGTTCTGAATTCCAATATGGAGAATTGTAACATTTATTGCTTTTTTGTTTTGATTCTTTGCCATAAGAAGAAGGGTTATTAATTATTAATTGCAAATTTAATGGAAAGTGATCCGAGGTAGTGACAGTATCTGAAACCTTTAAATCATTAATGTAAACCAGTGAATTGCTATCGGCCCAAATTAAGTCATTAACCGACATACCAAGTGCTGACAAATAGGTAAAATTCGCGGGGTTATCACTAATCGTTCTCCCATTCAATAGTAAGAAAGTCTGCTCTTCCATAAACGACATCAATTTAATTCCTTTTATATTATGAATCTTGTCAAGGCTAGATCTATGTTTGAATAATTGAGAGAGTTCTGCAAACTCATTAATGCATTGGTCCAATAGACCCAATCTACAATTAAAGTCCCCCCCTATAATAAACAAATGATTAATAAATCTGACTTTTAGGTCATCAAGGGTTAGGGCCAATCTTTCTAATACTGTGTCAATATCAATATTAGGTTTAAAATATATAGAGCCAATAATTAATGGCGGAGATACATTAACAGAAATAAAAATCCACCATTCACATGAATCAACAACCTCGGTAATAAGATTTATCTTACACATCGTTAATAAGCCGCCACTAGCTCGACCTTTACTTTTATCTTTATGTGCATTGACAGAATAGCAATTGTAGTTGTTGAAGAATGAGGGTGGACTTTTAAATTGAGAAATTAACCATGTTTCAGATAAACAGAGAATGTCAAATTCCATAAAACTATTATAATTGATTAGAAAATTATTAATTCCGTGCACATTCCAAAATGAAATGTTGAAAGTTTTGTTACCAGTGCGTGTGTGGTCGGTATCCTGAGATAAGCCTGAGTCAGCCGCCGTTGAAAGAGTCTGTTGCTGCGATCGCTGCTATTCCGGGCTTGTAAAAACTTTTTTCCTTTTTGCGTTTTGCTTCTCGATACCACTTCCTTCAAATGAGGAAGCTCCTGACTGAGTTTTGAGGTACTTTTTTTCACCACGGATCCACTGAATTGATGATTTCTTCTTTTTGCTTCTATGCTGTCTACTTTTAGAGATACTTCTTGTCTGCATCGCTTCATCTACAACGCTTGTTCCTAACTCATCAGATGAAGAACACTCACTAGATTTGTCTGCCTGGAGCAATTTCAATTGGTTTAAAGTATACGACTGACCATCGACAATCAATTTGTCATACTTGAGAAAGGCTTTCTTGTTACTTTCTAATGCTCTCTTCCTAAACATTATTAATTCTTTCCTGACTTGACGAATTGGAAGGGGAAAATCTTCGGATATAGATATATTTAAGCCTTTTAATTTATAGCAATTTCGCAAGATTTCCACCTTTGTTCTGAATGAATTCAATTTGACTAAAACTGGACGAATGCCTGCCTCAGTTTCCTTCCTACCAATTCTTTTAATCCAGTCAATTTCCTTTATGGTGATGTCAGTAAACAATTTATCTTTTATAATGGACATAACGCTTACCTCGAGTTGAGGAGTTGTTTCGTTTTCATTTTCACGCAAATTGTAAATAATTAAATTTTTTCTTCTCCATGGTTCTGAATTTGAAGAATTATCGCCCATTTTTAATCCATCATTTTTATTTTCAAGAATCTGAATTCGTTCTTCCAAATTGTAAAGCTTTGAACTCATACTTGAGACAGTATTTTTAACTTCTGAAAGAAATTTGTCATTCGAATTTTTCACTGATTTATCTAATTCTTCAAACCTGTTTTCTAGACTGGACATTTTACTGAGAATTTCCTCTAGTGCAGATTTTATTGTTTTTTCGTCACCCATTTTCATTTTATTAGAACACAGATTTTTGCCTTTCTTGTTTCTCCTTTTTATTTTATTTTTTTATTAATGTATTTAAATTTATTATGTTTATCCTTCTATTTTAATTTGTGTATGTATATAAAAAACCATTTAATAATTGCAGAGAGAGCTTTTTGTTCGACGAATGATAAACTTTAAATGAATGTCGTGACTCACAGTAACTCCAGTGACCTTGAATTATCTCCCACTTAGGTGAACACACTGATGCACTAACAGTTGTTATTGTCCCCACCACATTGATCACTGATAAGATTTTATTAATAACTGACAAAAAAATACGATTAAATTAATTAATTTCAAAGAGTGAGTTTTTCCAATTACGATAAAAAAATTAACATAAGATGTGAAAAAATTTCTTCTACAAGTACATATAACTTTTAAAAAAAAACACCGAAAAAAACCATTTAAAATTTAAAAATAAACGAGAGAGCAAAAAGCACGTGTGTACAGCACGAGACACAGAACTGAACTCCGAGAAAAAATTCTATATTTTTTTTAACGCTGAAAAATATCTGAAAAACAAAAAAAAATTTCGCAGAAAGCTCAAATTTGATACCCCATTTGGGTTTCACCAATGCACCCAATATGAAAGTTTCAGTCAAAAATCGTCATTCGGAAAGTTTGTTTTTATTACTTTCAGTTTTTCCGCAATTTTCTTGAAAATGGCAATTTCAAAAATTTTCTTTTATCTTGCAAATAGACGTTTGTAAATAGCGTAATTGTGTTTTAATAGATGAATGTATTTGTAAGGATGAATGTATTTTGTAATTATGAATGTATTTATAAGGATGAATGTACTTACTAGGACGAATGTAACTGTTACACAATCTGTGTTAGGAAAATTATGTATTAATGACTGTGATTTATAAGTTAAAAGCTCAGTAAAGTTTCCAAGAAACATCAACTACTCCATTCAAATATGATATAGCAATAAATAAAAGAACAGTAGCGGTAGATTGAAATAATATGGTTAAGGAAACATCTATACTGTTTTCAATTACAGTTCATTCGAATGAATATTATAGAGAGTGGTTTTATATGATAAAGTGTCTATTTTATATAGTTCTGGTGCAAAGCACCATTGATGTTGGGCACCTTTCAAAATACAAAAGGAAAACCGCACACATAAAGGCCTATTACTTTTATTTGAAATAGTTTTCTAGGAAAATTGATTTATGAAAGGTTATGGGAGAACTTGACGTGAAGTTTCCCTCTAAAGTAATAGCTCAATATAATATATGATAGTACCAACTATACTCGTGTATATATATATATATATATCAAGATCTGGAATCTAATTTAATACCACAATACATTTCAGCTTTGCGGTCCGCGGCCTCTATATATATATATATATATATATATATACATAGCTGAGTGGTTAGAGGCCGCGG
Organism: Triatoma infestans; assembly: GCA_011037195.1. NCBI lineage: Eukaryota > Metazoa > Arthropoda > Insecta > Hemiptera > Reduviidae > Triatoma > Triatoma infestans. The sequence continues at coordinate 143,292 of JAAEAF010000095.1, read as the reverse complement.
ATCGCAAAATTGAGTGTGTACTAAATTCCATTCCAGATCTTGGTCTTGGATTTTATTTGATTTATTGAAGGCTATCCGCCTTCAAAAATATTTGATCGTTAGTTGGACTAAAAGCCAGCCTAAAAAAAAGAAATAGGCGTTACTTTTCAGTATTTTACTACTTCCTTTTTCCTTTTTTAATCACCTGTGAGGAAGGCATGCCGCACGATATCCAAAGGACCAACATAGCTTTACTGGAGCCAAAGTTCGTTTACCACTAAGATTTTTAAAATCAGACTTTTCTTGGGCTTGATGGTAGCGCAGTAGTTTATATTTACGCTGTAAATTATAGGTATATGTACAAAAAAATTAACATGCGGCCATCTATATCCATATGTATTATTCTAGACAAACATATATTTAGTGAAAGCTCCAAGTTTGAATGAATATTTATCAAATAGAATTGTATAAAATTGCACAAAGGTAATATGTATTGAGTTTGTCATAGTACATTTTTAATTGCAATATTTAATCCTAAAAGAACTATTTTAGTTTGAATTATTTTAAATTGCTAAAAAATAAATAAATAAATTATAGGTAATAATCACACACGATTTATGAAAAAGATCTCCATATAAAGTCTCAAAATACTGTTTACAAAATTTTCAGTAAAGTTCTTATTTTTACCAAATTGTTTACTAAATTTGTGTCTTCCTTAACTATCACCAGTTTGGTTGATCACTGTACTACGAGACAACATTATCAATGGAAACCCCCTCCCCCCAGTACTTCATTAAAGTAAATGTTTCTAGAAAAATTTTACAATTTAGTTTTAAGCGAGAAATTCAATCGCTTCAACAGAACTTCTCAAAAAAATCAATTTACCCCCCAAAAAATAAAATGTTTCTAAATGAAAGTGATATCTGTAAATATATGGATATATTTGTACTTTATGGTATCTGTATATACAGGGTGTTCCATTTAAATGGGCTACTTTTGAAATAACTCTTAAACCAAGGAAGATATCTAAAAAGAGAACAAAAAGTTTGTGGAAGTATTTGCGCTCTAGTTTACGATGGTGTTAGTGTTTTTTGATTTAATTGCAGCCTTACACCTAAAATCGGTGATTGAAGGTTGTGATTTCCTATTACGCCCCCCACTTTTTGCTACTGTATTGAAAACTATTATAAAAATGAAGAAAAATGCCGGTTATTTCACTTCAATATTTCAAACCGTTGCCGAGATATTAAATCATTACAGATTACATTTTCGTCGTTTTTATCCCTGTTTTTTGTTTCTTAAACTAAAATTAAAAGTGGATTTTCTTCTTATTAATTTCTAATAAATAAGAGAGTTCAAATGCTGATAACACTTATAACCTATTTTAGAATCATAAGGGACTTAAAAATTAGGTAAAACATCATTAAAACAAAGCAATATTCCAGTTTATTTACAAAAATCGATAAAAAAAAATGCCTATTTATTCAAAATGACCTCCTCAGCTTAATCGGCCCAAACCTTATTATCTCGGCAACGGTTTGAAATATTAGAGTGAAATTAACGGAATTTTTCTTCACTTTTTAAATAGTTTTCAATACAGTAGTAAACAGTGGGGGTCAAAAGGAAATCGCCACTTTCTACCACCGATTTAAGGCGTAAAGGCGGCAATAAAATCAAAAATCACTAACACCGTCATAAACTAAAGCGAAAATACTTCAACGAACTTTATTTTCGCTTTTTTGATATCTTCCTACGTTTAAGAACTATTTCAAAAGTGGCCTGTTTAAATGGGACACCATGCATATAGATGTAATACGAAGTTTGAAGCAAATCGTTAGAACACATAATTAAGTTGCTAAAAACCTTTTTTTTCACACTCAAAAAGTTTCAAAAAAATATATTTCTAGCTTTAAATCAATTTTAAAATTATGATTTGGAAGTTAGTAACATTTCTAAAAAGCTATTGGCATGCCAAAAAAAAAAAATTACCTTAATATATAATTATAAAAGATCAGAGATGTTTTTCCTTTTAGTTGATTAGTTCATTTCCTTTAATCAAAGAGAGTATTAGCCATTCATGATTTCTCGTTTGTCAAAGAAAATTTCATCAGATATACAAATTAAAAGCTTTGAATTAACGCACCTTATTTGTTTCTGTAAAATGAGTTTTCGTCCAGGAAAGTTGATTGTTTTTAAAGATAATAAGCAGATCAGCTCTAATATATAGACAGTGAACATACATCATCATGGCATGCACATCATCATGGTGGATTCAATGTCATGCACAAAGTGAATTTCCCCAGTTGTTTTCCTTGATTTATAATGGGTGATTTAAGTTAATATTAATGTGGGCACATTACATGTGATGCTTTTTTTTTTCATTATAAAAGAAATCAACAATATTCCAACAAATTGTGTAAATGAATCACGTTTATCGGATTTCAGATGGAAGAATACTTATAGTATTAAATTTCACAACTTACATATTATAAATTGAGAGCATTCAGAGGTAGCTGATACATACAAACATTTTTTGCATTCACCATCCCAGTTAATAGGCAAACATAGTTCACCAGAATAATTGCTCCTATTCTCGTACAGATGTTTGTTTTTTTGGGGGGAGGGGTCTTATAAATATTGTAGTAGCGTGATTCATACAAAGAATAGGGAATAGTTAGAAATGTATTGCAACTTCTAAATGCATAAGAGCAGCAAATGCGGGCGTATTCGCAGAAGATTCCAAAGTAAATATGTCCAGGTTTCAATTGGAAAAGGATGGAACATCATGATTTAGGCAATGGAGTTCAGGAAGTTATAATGCAACTATGTTTATTTCAATTCGTAATATATTTCGACTATTGTTTGGAATTACTGGATATCAAGTCAAAAAAAAAATTGCTTCGAGTTTAAAGGGTTCATTTTAAGACTTTCAATTTAAATTTTAAACTTTCAAAAGAAATATTTAATTATATTTTATTTATTTATTTATTTATTTATTGCATACAGGAATGACATTCCTTTTGCAAGGAGTTTGGTTTACAATATACAAAAATAATATAATATTTTATTATATAATACAAAAAAGAAAAATCATGACTACTGTCATAAACTGAACTAGATGTTATTAACAAAATAATAAATGGATATTTAATCAGAAAGAATAAAACTCCAAATTCTTAGGGCATTAATAGTGTATTTGTAGATTGCATTTATCTGTGAGACGGACCCAACCGTGAATAGCTTCTCGAAACAGTTGGATTCAGTATCCGAGTCAGCAAGATATTGATTAAGATAATGTTCTCTAAATGGTTGTAATGCGTTACAGTAGAAGAGGAAATGTAAAAGAGAGTCCGGTACCTTGCAGATCAAACAGAGATTGCTTTCATCGAAGACAAAAGAGGAACCCTCGACATAGATTCTTCAACACTTTAGATTACATAATCGGAGCTGAATAATCAATCTTATTTTAGCTATAGCACTGTTCCAATCCAAATAAGACCCCTCGCTTCCCAAGGCACTCAGAGGTCTATATAAGTAATTATATCTACTGTTTAGAACATTATGAATGTCTATCGAATGGCAATCGTTCTGAAATTTTTCAATAATATTCAATTTGTTATATAAAACCATTATTTATTAATATAGTATTTAATTATAAATAAAAAAAAAATTATCATTACCTACATTAAATATAAATATAATTACCTCACTGATATTGCTGTTATTTGAACCAGAGGAAATTTTTCGTATCTGAAACAAATAGCAAAATGAATTGAAAATTATAAAATTTATGAGTAAAGTGTATTTATTATTTTGTATAACTGAATAGCATGTACCATGGAGACGAAAAAACCCTATGGCGCAACAGCCCATGAAGGGCCAAGGCTTGGGCCAGACGGCGATTTGAATAGGGGAGGGCGTATGGTAAGCACGCCGCAGTTCCCACGCCGTTTAGTTCCGACCTTCGCTACCTAGGGCGCTACTAACTGTAGCTTCCCACTTTTTATCACGATGCTGTGTCAACACCGACTTTGCCCTCACGGGAATCGAAACCTGAATTCTCGCATGAAAGGCGAGTGCACTAGATCAACGCGTGAGGATATGGAGACGAAATACTTCTACTATATTTACATACTATGTACTTAACATTTTCTTTAAATGGTACAAAAAAAAATACAGATATGATGTAAATGAACGATGGAATCCGAACTTTCTGTGATATTTCCTGTTTGAGCTATGCTGTTCACATACATACACCGAGACCATTTTTAAAACCCACTTTTTTTTTTAATTCAGGGGACCTCAAAACGTGTATTTCCGGTGAAAACTCGATATCGATTATTTTGACACGATTACAATACTTCCTCATTTACAAGGAATAAGTGAATGTAAAAATGATTAAGAAAATATTGTAATTTGGTGGAAAAAGAAATACAAATATCCTTTTCTAATGAAAATATAAAAGCACTTCAAATAAATTATTTTATGGTGGCGTACATAACAGTAGAAAGGAACTCAAGCAGTAAGAGTGGTGCGCACAATATTTATCTGAAGACTTTTACTTACACCACCCTTTCAACGAGGTTACAATGGTGGTTATTTACTTAATGAGCGATAGAATTTGTCTTCCCTCTTTCCTAGAGCTTTCTTCAAGGAATAACCCTTTATTTTTACCATTAGCACAAAAGCTATTCTATTGTGAAAGTTCCCAGAATGGTACAACAATAGACCACCAGCCCCATTTCGTCATATTTTATTTATAACTTCCGCAATTTTTTTTTTTTTTTTTTTTTTAATGAATTACAATACTATGTTCTATTTGAAATTAATGTTATTGCTGGAAAACCACTCTTTTGTTATATAATAGGTTCATTTATCTGAGGAAACAGCCTTTTGTTAGTATTTGGTGCTTGAAAAGAGAGAGTGGTTTAAAGAAAATTGTTGGAGCCGTTTTAGAGAAAATAGCAAAAAAAAAACTGAAAAATATTTTTCAGTAAAAACGTACTTCCGGTCATCCTCGAAATTCCTACCAAACTCGGAATTTCGACAACTTATTTAATTCTAATTAATATTATTTAGAAAATAGAATTGTGTAATAAACTAAAATAGCACTTTATAAGAAAACATAACCACAGCCCTCCCCCATAACTGCTCTTAAATCAATATTCCGGAGAAATGTTTCAAAAAAAAAAAAAAAAATTGTAGATCTTTGTATGTGTAGTTGATATATCAAGTTTAAAGAAAAATCATGGGGGAAAGCGCAAAAAAATGAAAAGACTATTCAGTAAAGTGGTACTTCCGGTTGAAGAATTTTGAAAGGTAATGAACTGTCAGATACCTAAACGGAATATCAAGTTTGAACTGTCTGCGATTTTTCATTTTTTGAACTATGCTGTTCACATAAATTCACACACACACACACCATTTTCTAAAAACCATTTTTTTGGCTTCAAAACATGTATTCTGGTGAAAACACGATATCGAAAATTTGACACCCACAATACATTGTGACACCCACAATTTGATTACAATATTTTCTCTAAGTAGAAGTAAGAGAAAGTCATAATACAAAATATCTGATATAAAACACTCACACAACTTTCTCTTACTGCAGTTTACAAGATTTAATTGACAAATTTCCTTCAAACTTATCATATTTACTAAATGATTGCTGTGTCTTCAATTCTATATCAATTGGAGGATCTTAACTTAATAAAATTACTTTCTTTTTTTTAAGAAACCATACAAAGCTTCTTTAAATGAACTTTCTTTAGAAAAAAGTTTCCCAACAAAAGTTATAGGTCTCTCACTGTATTGGTGTAGCAAATTTAATGAAATCCATCGGTGTTTTTATGGGTGAAATTGTAGTAAGCTAAAATAAGATCAGTAAAAACGCACTTCGGGACTTCAGAATTTTCACAACATATTTAATTCTTAATTAATATTATTTAGATGGTAGAATTTATATAAAAAACTAATATAGCACTTTAGAGGAAAACATAGCCTCACCTCTAACCAAAAAATCCCTTCAAATGAATTTTCCCAGAGAAATGTTACAAATTAAAGTTGTAGCTCTTTGTATGTGTAGTTGATATATCAAGTTTAGAGAAATCGTAAAAAAAATTAAATAAACCATTTTGTAAAGTGGTACTTTCGTTTGAGGAATTTTAACAGATAACTTACTGTCGGATCCTACGGTGGAATCTAAACGAAATATGATGTTCGAACTTCCTACGATTTCAAATGAAAACAATACTTACACACAGGAAATCTAATGCTCTATCGCTTCCGGACAGGACCTCTGTGGTTTAAAGATGGTCCTAGGATAGATTGCGGAACTGGAGCAGGAGTGTATAGAATGAGCCCGCAGGTACTCATTGAAAGGCCATTTGGCAGGTATTCCACATTGGCTGAAGTTTTTACCATTAAGGTCTGTGCCGACGAGAACCTGCGTAGAGCCCCAAGGGGCAAGGTCATACGGATTTGCTCGACAGTCAGGCCGCCATGAAGCCCTAGAGGCTTACAGAACTCCCTCATCCCTGGTGAAAGAATGTCGTGAGGCATGGTGAGACTCTCCAGGACACACAAGGTACAGCTGCTATGGGTGCCTAGACATGCAGGGATTGAGGGTAATGAGACAGCTGATCAACTGGCCAGGAACGGGACTAACACTCCGTTCATTGGTCCAAAGCCGGTCCTGGGGATAACTGGCGGAGCAATTCGTGCACCGATTAGAGAGTGGTGCCGCGGTAAGCATGAAGAGCTCTGGAAGGGGAGCTCGGGTGTTATACACAGTAAAAGGATGATGCCAGGACTATGTAAACGATGAACCCAAATGACTCTTAGTCTGAGTAGGAGCCAGATTTCTCTGGTGGCGGGACTATTTACAGGTCATGGTAGATTCAAGAAACATCTGTACAAGGTAGGGCTCAATCGAGCGGAACCTTTGTGCAGATTATGTCAGGAAGAGGAGGAAACGGCCTCCCACCTGTTGTTTGATTGCGTTGCAATAATTAAATTGAGGTATGAGACCTTTGGTACGTTGCGACCTGAGGAGATGGTAGCTCAAAATGACCTGGTGGTGTAAGCCCTCAAACTTCTTAAGAAGGGAGGGTTTGTCTACTAGGAACTATCGGGGATGGCACAATAAGCCTCTATTGGCTGCAGTGCCGGGATATAGCCCACCCGAGGTTGGTAATAATAATAACAATAATAATAATAATAATAATAATAATGCTCTTTCGAATGGTACAAGCGTATTTGTTGTAGCCTCAATCCACCTGAAATTATTAATTGGTTTTATACGATAAGGTAGTACAAAGTTGGAAAAACACAAAATGTGAAATATCTCCCGAACAAAGAATTGTTCAAACAATTTTTACCAGATATTTTTTGTTGCATTTGAAGTGTTTGAATTGATTCCCAGAGTTTGGCCATTAGGAAATGAGACACCCTGTATAAACAATAACATCGTTTAGTACATTGAAATGTACACTCTAGAAAAAAGCCTAATAATGTCAATCCTGCATTAAATTTATCCGCTTAAAACCATTTTCCAGAAAAAAATGGACCAGATAAAATTTGTAATTATTTTCATGATTGGTTTTATACCAAGTTTAAAGAAAATCGTTGATGCCTTTTCGAGAAAATCGTAAAAAAAAAAAAACCTGAAAAATTCATTCAATAAAATGGGTACTTCCGGTCGACCGATTTTGACCGAAACCTTCCTGTTGCGCACACTGATATCAAATTTGTGTTTTCTGCAATTTTTCGTTTTTAAGTTATACAACATTCACACTATCATACACTGACTAGTTTATATACCCACTTTTTTTCTGGAGACGCAAAAGATAAAAGCTCAAAATTAAACCTTGTAAAGTAGATATTTTAAAAAGATTTCAACTTCAGTTATATCATTCAATTATAAAAATTATAATAAACAAAAAAATAAATTTAATTAATTTTTTTTCTAGAATTTTAATTATTATACCTTTCGCGGTATTTATGACGTGTTGGCGATAAATAAATATAAACTATTTACTTTTTTGTTGATTTTTTTTTTAATCATCACAGTTTAGTGTGTCGCCGAAATTTAACTATAACTGGTTCAAGTATGAAGTGAGATAAAATTTGTTGAAAAAACACTGTTCTAAAGATTATATAATCACTGTACTGCTATCTATCAGTAAGAAACAGATTTAATACTGGGGGGAAAAAAATCCTAAATTACAGGAATAATAGTAAAATAAAATAAATAGCACAAGAAAAAATAATTATTATCATAGGTATTAAAATGTAGATAAAATAAATAAAAAAGATAAAAGTTCTTAATCAAATATATTTATACTTTTAAAATATTACGTAACAGTATTATAATACACGAGTTTCAGATGTTACCATAATTTTCTAGAATCTTTCTGAAAGTAACCTTCCTTCTGTACTTATATTAGTTAGAGAACAATGTGTCACAATCACCATTCACACAAATATATTTTTAATAAAAAACACCGGCAAATTGAAAATTTTATGTTGATAATATAAGAAAAAGTAGAAAAAAGAGTGATTTTTAACTGTTTTAGGACATTGTACCTTATAGATTGTTGTAGGGGATTATTGCACTGCGTCCTGAAAGATCTATTGTGCCCCCGGAACCTTCTCAGTGCGCTGCTGGCCTCCAAGCAGGTTCTTTCTCTAGCTACAGACAACCCTGCCTATCACCGGACAGTGGGTTGCTAGGAAAACAAATTCTAATGACAGCATGCTGGATTCGAACCCTGGACTTCCGCGTTGCTAGTCCAATGCGCTACCCTTAGCTAATCGCTTCCTTGTCCCTTGGCTTAAGCCAGTTAACTAGGTCGCAGAGTCTAGTTTGTGTACTGTGTTTGTACACAGGTTAGGTATGTAGTTTAAGGGTATTGTGAACTGTTCTTAAACTGAGCTGTAGTAACCTGGGATCGCTATTCCCCATGTAACTTCATGCAACAGATACCCTTTGCGGGCTTTTTAGGACATAAAAATATATAATATTTTATATTTTACACAGAATAAACTATTATTAAAACTTTCGTACTGTAAAACTCCCAGTTTGCTTCTTGTTTTTTAAAATTTTCAAGTTTAATAAAGCACCGTATGCTAAGATATTCCTAGGTACGTCAAGCAATTTCTCCATCAACAAACTATCCTACCGGGGATTTGAATTTCCACAAATAGCAGCATGCCAGATTCTCTCATTCTCTCTCTTTCAGCCTATCTTCCTCAGCAAACAAATAAAAAGGAACATTTACATTATATATAGTAATTACACGACAAGAATAATGATCTATAGCAAACATGTCAAATAAGGTTGTTTAAAAGAGTGAAAAAAAAAAATAATTCCAAACTACTAATTTAGACAGTAATTAAATTTAATAAAATAATTCCTAAAAGATCTTGAATTAGTTTATGACTCATGATAAATTAGATTATGATACTTCCTTGACTGGTTGGTTAATGGCTCTGGTAAAACTCGTTTATAACTACTGAGAATCTAACTTTTTATACCTTCAAAGATATCCTTTTGTTGCCCCTTCGCCAACTAGATAAGGATGGAGAAACTGGGGACTTAATTCCGCTAGGGTTGTCGTACAGAGGAGCATTGTCTAGCCCTGATGACACACTGATAAACCCCCATTTCCTTCCTTTCTATTTAATCAATAGTAAACAACAAATATCTGATATTAGATCCCTAATTGCAATCTTGTTTTCCTTAATTCTGATCGGTTTCGGATTTTTCACAATGTACATCAAGACTGGTTCATTATGTTATGTAAGTATACATATTGACGTCCACTTTTAAAACTTATATCCACTCCATACAATCAACAATAAAAACATCTTAGTGAGAAAAATATTTATGTTTCGATTTGCAAACCCTCTGATTAAAATCAACATTAAATGCTCTACAAAATAATAAATTGTTCATTGGTTAATAAAAATTTTCCTTGAAAATCAATTACTAAATGGAAAAAATCATATTTTCTCTTTCTTTTGCTGTTAGTAAGAGGAGGAAGTATTGCGATCGTGGCAGATTCTAGAAATTGAGTTTCCACCGGAAATACACATTTTGAGGTTCCTCGAGTCCAAAAAAAGTGGTTTTTAGAAAACGGTGTGTGCGTGTGTGTAAAGAATATCTCAAAAACGAGAAGTCGCAGTAAGCTCAAACTTGGTATTTCGTTTAGGTACTACCTATCAGGCACGAAGTTTTCGGACAAATCCATCAACCGAAAATACCACTTTACTAAATAGTTTTTCAGTTTTTTGTGCTTTTCTCAAACTCGGTTCAAATAATTTTCTTTAAACGTGGCATATCAACTACACATATAGGGAGCCACAAATTTTCTTTTGTAACATTTCTCCTGAATAATTCATTTTGGTGATGCTTTGGAGAGAAGCTGGGTTATGTTTTCTTCTAAAATGTTATTTTAGTTTAACTTACAATTCTATCATCTAAATAATATTAATTAGAATTAAATATGTTGTCAAAATTCTGAGTCAAAAGAAAATCGGTTGACCCCAAGTGCATTTTTACAGATAGAGCGTATTTCAGCTTTTTCTACGATTTCATCCGTAAAAACACCGACGGATTTCAATAAATCTGTTATACTAACCATGCATACAGAGACCAGTCACTCTGATTGGAAACTTTGTTTCAAGAAATTTATTTAATGAAATTTCGGATGGTGGGCAAATAACATTGCGTTATTTGTCTATTCAAATTTTGTAAACAAAAAAAAAAAATTGTATTATTATTATTACATATTCTCAGTGAGATCCTGGGGATTATATAGCTGGGAACGTTTTCCAACAGCTATATAAATTAACTATTTTAGATTAGAAACCTAAAAAATGTCGCACTATGTGGCATGTATCTAATATAGCTGACTTCTGCAGATTAACGTACAAATTTTCGTCAATAGATAGCGACTGAATATTTCTCCTGAGAGAAGTAGGAATCAGGAATATACTGGATCATTTTATTATTATTATTATTATTACATTTATAATAATTTAATATACACCAAGTTCAGCTTAAACATTTAAAAACAGTAAAATGTCGTATCTTAAGAGTAAATATATTTTTTGTTTTAAAATACATTATAATATAAAATACAACCCTCTATTATGGAAGTAAGTATACATTACCTGTGTATTTAGTAATCGTCCCAATGTGTTCGATCCTACTATCGATATATTGTTTACAACCATTAACGGCTTCTCACTAAAGTAGCAAACCACTCAATACCTCTACAGTACCACTAAGTTGTTTGTTAACAAACACTGCCTAACTAATACTTACAAGCACTACCAAAGTTTATATTGCTTGTAAAAAGTGGATAATTCATTGAAATTTATTATACAAAAGCATGCAATAAACGGATTTATCGCTCTAAGGGTAAGTGAGAAAATCCATTACAGAGGTATTATATAGATTAGAGACCTAAAGCAATCGGAACACTGGATTGTTAAAAAAAAGATTATTGTTAGTTACAATGTATATACTTACTTATATGGTGAGGAAGAAATTGTTGAGACCAAAAAATGGAACAGAATCTTTAAAAAAATTACTTTTATTTAGAATAGATTTATTTAAAAAATAGTTTTTTCCAAGCATTTTACATCGCAGTAGTAAGGAGATGCATTGAAGGTTCCTCCATCTCCTCACAGCTTTTACAGGTGCCTTTCCTGAGTTTACCACGCTTCTACAGGAAAACTATTTAGGCTATGTTGCAAGTCTCAGACCTCTTATGGTCGCAGCTGAAAAGCTCCAGAAAAGTCTGAAGAGAATTTTCTAGAGTAGCGTTCTTTTGGCTTCCTCCTCATTTTTGGAATCTTATTAAACAGTTTGGTTGCTAATCCTACAAAGAGGTTCCGAAAACACAAAAGGAGTTATTGCAACTTTCCTTGCCACAGAGTAGTCTTCTCATTAAATTGGATTTTATCCGTCGTAGCGTGCTTCTTTTTGGGTCCTGACCAGTTAAATTCCTGATATCCAGCATTCCAGATCCAAACCCACATTCCACTTCTTATTATCTTCTACGACAACTTGTCCTGGCACGGATAGGATAGGCTCACAACCTACTATTACAAACTCCTCTCGCTGTTGAACTGGTTACAACTTCCAAGTGCGTGAATTTCTTTCTGGAAGATCTCGGAAACGTGCCAATTGATACCGACTGCTTCCGTCTAGGTCAATACACACTGCTGCCTAATCAAGTACTACTTAATAACTAACTATTCGGAAAGAATTCGTTGCTCCATTCTCTTCAATGATTGTGCCTCGTAGGGAAATGTTTTACGAAGCTGTAGTTCTTAATCATCTCATCCCTAGAGAAGTTCCAGAAGGAGAGCCCGCTGGCAGAGATTCCCATTCTTGGTTTGGGAAAGTGAAAGGGCCAATTTGCCCTTTTCTTCCAATATCCTCCCTAGCAGTTCCAAGGATACCATTTTCAGGAGCTTAGGAATAGGCTCTATGTTTTATACTAAGAGCAGGGGAATGATCGGAGTAGGGTTTGTAACAGTCAAGCTTAAAATGTGTATATAGCTTGAAAATGTAAAAATAACGATTATTTTTGGAACTTATGGTATATTAATTCATTGACCCTTTTTAATTGTTATCAATGAGATAGAGGGACAATTTCAGATTTTTTTTTTTTTTTTTAATTTAAGGCGCGTCAACATCTATGGTCATGGCGCCCGGAGCCTTCTCAGTGCACTGCCGGCCTTCGGACAGTGTTCTCTGGTTACAGACAACACTGTCCATTTCTGGAACAGTGAGCTGTAGAGGCTCCTAGGAAAAAAAATCCAAGGGCAGCCCAGCTGGACTCGAACCCGGGTCCATTCGCGTGTGAGACCAGTGCGCTAACCATTGAACTAATCCCTTCAATTTCATATTAAAATAGATCTCATATTATATTATAGTGACATATTATATTATAGTGATTTCTCACTCAAATAATTGTTCACTGGAGGTGGGTAGAGAAAGTATAACGGGCAAGAGACACTAATAGAGAGACACTAATCCATCATCGCACTTGTGTCTTGCAATATAGTATAAGTACTTGACCAGGATCCAGCCCTTCAACAGATATCTGAGATCTCTTTGGAGAATGCGTTCTTTACTAAATGAAATAACAGAAAGTAATAAATGACCATGTTAGTCCATTGTTCATCCACTCTCATTTCGGGTTAATTATACCATTTAGGCAAGAGAAGTATACCATCCAGATTTAAATACTTCATCGCTATTTATTGGTGACTAATAAAAAAAATTGTAATCAAAAATCAACAACTTGGGCATACTAATGGATAATTTCAATTAACCAATTTTTAATTGATTGGCAAAATAATAGTTCCTGTTGATGGAATTTTATCATTGTTGTAATTCATACATTATACATTATATGAATAAATGCTTTATACATTTATGAATAAATTATTTAACAAACCTTGTTTGCTTTTTTAAGAAAATTGAATAAAATGTTACATTAAAATTTGTAATTATGCAGAATTTTTCATTGAATACATTGGTTCTATTTAATGTGGTTCAAAATAATATCCGAAGGATATTTCCATTAATTTCAATAGCTTCTCTCTTTTGGCACATTCTAATAAGCTTTCGAAGAAGGAACAAAACAATTCTTTTAAAGCAGATTGACCTCAGAAATTGTAATGAGGGGTGCTAATCTATAATGCGTTTTATGTAATACTGATGTTTTGTTTAGATCAGAGTTTATAAACTATATTAATAATTATTATTATAATGAACCTTCCAAAGCACTGGAGGCGATAAAATGTCTGGAACTGCTTAACTGACAACAAATTAGAGCCAACTTTTGGATCGTCTCTTTTCCCAATATGTATTTTTTCTTGAGTCACAATGCCCAAAATGGAAAGCTCAGCAATCTAGATACAGAAAGGATAAGATATACTAGCCGCTTTTAGTATAGAAGTCCAAATAAATTAAGAACAAGAATGTGTTAATACCGACCTACCATGGTGGGGGGTGCGTCAAACATGATTTACTTTCAATGTTTATTCTTATAAGTGTGAGGTAATCACATTTATTTTATTTGTTAAATTATAAAAATTGCACGACCTTTAAAAACGCCACGCCGATTACAATATGACGGAATTAATACAGTTAAAAACTTAAATGCGTATTCCGTAATAAACTAATCTCCGGAGAGGCCAAAAATCACAAGTCATGTAATGGGCGTTGGGCGCAGTGGATGAGCAAAATTTGAACAGCTAGGAAAGGAAGATATAAAGAAGTATTTATGATCATAAGCGGAAACACTGAATTATATCAAGGAGGAAGATATTCTCTTAATTAGTAAGGTTGTGGGCGTTAGCTACATTGACATGGCGAGGATAGAGCTAATTATGAAGGTCTTTCGGTGACAGACAATCAAGATGACCACCAAGGCTCAGGTTACTTTCTGAAGATGGACATAATCTAGTCTGAGTCAGTGTGTAAACTAAATTTGCTCTGTGCAAGTCTGTGTTGTCACACTGTCTGAAAAACGCATCCTGAAGATGGGCGAACAACCGAAACCGGTCGATGACCACAAAATGAAGCAGGCTACCACGGAAAATGTCTCTGATGGACATAATCTAGTCCAGTAGGGCATACTAGAGAAGAAAGGTCGCAATCCCGGGATGACCGGAGAAGCCTAATATTATTCAAAGAAGGGGAGGGTGAAACCCTACGCTATCCCATATAGCTATCCCAAAAGAATAACAACTACCGAGTCTGGAAAAAAAATCCAGGGCCGGGTTTTACCCATCAAAGTTTTATCTCAGTCCGAACAAATCGGACCATAACCTTGAAAGGACATAGCTTAAGCTCTTCTACCGATATCCTATTTCGGCCAAAGGTCCTGAACCTAATCTCCTCGCAGTCCAAACAATCCGTCATGAAGTGTATGGGTGTTTCCTCCTCCATCATACAGACTCTACAAAAGGTGTCTGGCTTGAGCCCCATTGTATAGAGATGTCTCCTTAAACCACAATGCTCAGTGAGGACACCAACCAGATACCTGAGGGAGGTCTACCGGAGAAGCCTACTAAAACGAGATCAGGATCCTGCAAGCGCAGTAAGGTAGATTTAGAAGAAGAAAAAGACGAAGTAGATTGGAACACATTCGTATTCGCTTGTTCAGCATAAAAGTGGAATACGTCAGTGATTACGCTAACTGCATCATAACGTTTCGCAATTTTAAACGGAAACTTAACTAATTATCACCAAAATACATATTTATAAGTTAAAAGCAGATAATATTGTTCCTATGTCACCCATGTCCAGGATTTTCTCCAAATGTTGTCTCCATGCTATTTCCTCCTCTTCGGTATTTGGAGTAATTTTTCTTTGTTTTTCCACGGAAACTACTTCTTTTATAATGAATAGAGACAACATTTTTGGTGTGAAGAGACAGATTTAGACAAAAATAAAGGAGCAGCGATTTAAAAAAGAAAATTGCAACAATCAATTGCTTGAGTTAACATAGAAATTAATTGTGGGTTAAAAACAAATTCAAAATTCAAATTTCAATTCAAAATTTTACCTATTTATTGCTATTTCCAAAACTGAACTCAACCATACAGATATGGGTGCCAGGGCATGTTTGGGGAATGAGATGGCCTACGCTCTTCATGCATCCCCGCTTGTAGGACCTAAACCTTTTTGTGGGGTCAGCGACCAGTTTCTTTTGGAAGAACTTAGGAAGGAGGAGGAGGTCAAGAGGTCTCAACTCTTGAATTCTCTCCTCGGACTGCGGCAGGCTAAGATCTGCCTGGGAAATTATAACCAACGGAGATCTGAGGCCTGCATCGGCTTAATAAGAACAAACGGCTAGGCTGCCACTCATAGAAGATTTCAATTAACTTCATTTAACCAATTGAAGTTAATTAAATAACTTCCTTTAATAACTTCCTAAGTAGTTACCAGAAGGAGGAGGGGAATATAACCTCTCTAGAGCCTGCCAGGTTATTAGGATTCCTTAGGGATCTTAAACTGATGGAGGTGTCGTAGACGGTGTACGCCTAGAATATCTGTTTGGACACCCAAGGTGCATAGCACAATAGGTCGTGAAGGTCGAGTGTATCGGACCCCTCCAAACAAAAAACCTTCAGATTCTTTCTGTTCTTAGTCTGATCCACTTTTCTTCAAATCCTATCTATAATGCGATGTGAGCAGACATTCTAAGTGAACGAACCCAGTTACCGTTCTATTCCACTACTAGATATTTTCTCTCTTGTCCGTACCAATCACAACTTTAGAAGCATCCTGTAAAGTTTGCCCGAAGTCTTCCGCAAATCTTCGATCTTTATTTACTGTGAGCTACGGCATTCATAGCCCATATGAATGATCCCTGATCTTGGGCAACATTCCCACCGATGATTACATTTCATACATGTTCATTTCCGGTTACACCGAACACCAGCATCGTTATCTCAGTAGAAATCTAAGGCTTTATGTTGGACCAATGATAGAAGCTTGCACACTATCAGAGAAATGAGTGCGAGATTGATCATAATAATTTCCAATCGTGACCAGTTTGGAAATTAACGTCAATATAAGTGAATTTGTTCTCCTAAAAAAACGTATAAGTGATTCAGAATATACTTAAATTAAGTTAACTAAAAATCTAACAAATTTCTAACGTGTTTTGAACAAATTAAAATAACCGGGAAATGCTAGAGCTGTTTTTAACCCACTCTTCATTCAATAACATTAAAAAAACACCGGGAAATGTGAACAGGAAGGAAACATTTCCTAACATCACAAACATCCCGACACCCTAACATAATGGTTATTGAAAACATGAAGTCGATAATAAATAAAGATTTAGATCACGAAATAACCATTGGCTGCATTATTTTCAATTATATTAATGTTACGGCTATAATTTCAGTTTTTCTTGTTTGAGTTTTCACAGGAAATATATATTTCAATATCCCCCTTCGGAAGCACGAAATCGTGGTTTTTAGAAATTGGTCCCCCCCTCTTACTCGTTCATTCTCTCCTAGCCCTTCTAACCCCTTTTTTCTGCCGCTTGCTCAAACTTGTTTTCTCCTTCTCACTCTCTTCTTCTTTCTCCCATATCTTTCTCTTCTGTCATTCGTACTCTCTCTCTCTCTCAAACACCACGCTCTCTCTTCTATATCTTTATATCTCTCTACCCTCTTTCTCTCTTTTTACACTCCTCTTCTCTCTTTGCCAACTCTTCTCTTTCCTTTCTCTCTTTGTGGGCGTGTATGTGTATGAGTTTGTGTGTATCTGTATGTGAATGAATGTAGTTTAAAAACCAAAACAAACACAGGAAATCCAAACCACATTTAATTCTACATCCGCATGGGATACGACTGCCAAGGTTTTGGTCAAATTGGTTAAATGAAAAATTTTGACCATTATTTTCAGTTTTCCACAATTTTCTCAAAAATAGCTGCCATATTTTTCTTTAAACGTAGTAAATACACTAAAAATAATATTTCGAAGCTCTATCACTTCTATTTCAACTATTTTTCAAAGAATATTCATTTCAAAAGTTTTCTGAGCAAAAAAATGTGCTATTTCAAAACAGTTAACGTTTCCACCATCTAGTTATTATTAGGAACAATTATATTTTTTATAAAATTCCAAGTTTGAATAGATTCGATTAACATCTAGCAATGAAAGTAGATTGAGCTGACAAGAACCGTTCAGTTAAAATCATATTCAGACTTTTCTTCAAACTTGGTATATCTGAAAAATTTGAGAGTTTTCTCTATTATTTTAAACATTTTTCCCGACAAAACGGAGTTTCTAGGGGCGTTTGGACTTTAAGCTTTCTCCCCTTAAGTTTTATATAATTTATCGTTTCATTTATTAGTTATTTCAAGTATATGTTAGACATTTATCTATCCGGGTATGATACTATTTAAAGGAGACATAGTAGGATACGCTATATGGGACATATGGGAAGTAGAGGAATGTATGGAAGAGGATCCAGGTATAGGTATGTAAATATTTTCCTACAGGAAACATATTGATAGATGATTATGGTATGCTTATGCTTGACGGGCAGAGCTAGACGTCATTTCTACTTGGTGTAGAAATGAGGGGATGATATATCTGAACGTCAGTTCTAACCGATATCGCTAATGGTAGTTGTATTGTAAGAATCTGTTAGAAATTTTCTCTGCAACAATGCTAATGACACCATTTTCCACATCTAAAGGCTCACGATTATCACGGGTACCATGTAGCGCATTGCTCGCATCGAACACATTCACCTTTTAGAAACAGCCGATTAGACGATTCAAACAGTTATAACGGGTCTTTAACCGGCTTTCAAAGTGTCTACAATTAGCTATTATTAATTAATAATCTACAATCAACTTTCAAACAAGCAAAGACAGTCTTCAACGAACAAGCAAACAAATATTAAACATGGAGTCTTAGGCCAGTTTCTTAGAAGTTTTCAACCAGCTTGCTGACAAGCAAGATATATAACAAGCAAGATGCTCCTCAAGAAGCTCAAGAGGCTTCTCTATACCCTATCTCTATCTTCTTACAAAGTATTAACAATTAAACATTGCTGCCAATATTTCCTTTTCATTTCCTGAAAATTCGTTAGAAATTACGTGATTGAAAATATTAAAATTCAAATTCTTATGTTAATAGATAATTTAAAATGGCCTTCAAAAGTAAACAGTTTTTTTTAAAAAAAACTAATAAAATACGAAATAAAAGTAAATCTAAGAATGAGAAACAAAATTAGTAAAGATAATTAAAAAAATCAATCGGTAAAATTTAGTGTATATATGTTGGCACATTTATATAATCATTTACAAATTCAGTTTGTAAAAGTAAAAGCGGCAAGATAATTAATAAAGGAAAGATAATCAAATGAGCACAGAGTTATTAAAGTATACTTTCATTGTTCATTAAAGACAGACTTACACTTCACACTCTATGGAGTTATCTAATTAATTACCAACCACAATCAATTCTTTGGTCATCTCATACAGCCGGAATGCTTCTCCTTTTGCCCTATTACATATCATGTCAGTTCCTTATTCGGCACGAGTGACAAACAAATCTTTTTCTTAAGTCTAATCTTTGTCCGTTCATGACCCTGGATTAGCAGATACCGTGAGATGGTGTGCGGGTCCCTTAATGAACGCCTTCTGGCCATAGGTATTTTTCCACCAGGTCAATAATTTTTTGTGAACCTTGATCGTAACTGCCCTGTATATGCTGCAGAAAGGTTTTTGGTCCGCAAAATTCAACTTGAGCCTCGAGGCGGTTCTTCCGCTTTCCCATCGCCGACATTACATAGCACGCACTGGTAATCACTACAACGTGAGCTTGTTCTAATTGCCTACCTCAGGGAAGGGATTAGCTCAGTGGTAGCGTGCTGGTCTAGTAACGCGGAGGTCCCGGGTTCGAGTCCAGTGCTACCCTTAGATTTTTTCTTCCTAGGAGCCTCTACAGCTCACTGATCGGTGATGGACAGTGTTGTCTGTAGCGAGAGAACACTGTCCGGAGGCCGGCAGTGCACTGAGAAGGCTCCGGGGGGCACAATAGATCTTTCAGGTCGCAGTGCAATGATCCCCTACATCAAAAAAAAAAAAAAAAAATTGCCTACCTCGGCATATAATTAAATATAGTCCCACATTAATACCTTAGAATAACAATATGAGGCATTAATTGCCTTTTGCCATTAATGAACAAACTACAGTTATGAGGATTCATTTTTAGAATCAATTTACCACACTATATAACAGCCACAATATCCATTGGTTAGCAAAGCCTATCCAAGTATGAGTTTTAGCCTCGAGATTATAAATTCCGGCTCCACCTTCTTTCATTCCAATTGCGGTAATTTGAAGAAAATAAATGAAAAGAACGCTGATAGCTGCGAAGGCTGATAGCCAGGATCCAATAATGGATTTTTGAGCTCAGGATGATGATGATGTTATATAAGAAAGGTGACAGATCAATCTGTTAAACTATAGAGGAATAGTCCTCATCAATAATATTGTGAAAATTTTTACACAAATAATTTTATCGAAATTAGAATACAATGTTTTACCTGAGAGCCAATCAGGTTTCCTGATAATATTTTTACATTTAATTCTATGAACCAAATGAAAGTTGGAATTAAAAAGAAATCCCTATACGCTATGTTTCGAACGAGCTTTCGATTCATTGAATCATGAATGCCTGTGGTAAAGTTAAGAAAACTAAGTGTCTACGGGAAAATGTTTAGATTTATTAAGAAATACGCTACTATTAAATTAAATGTAGCTTCAAAGTTACGTCAGAATTTAATTTGACTCAAGGCATTGTTCAGGGTGAAATTTTATGCCCATGGGCGTTTAATCACATCATTAGTGATATAGGATTAATTTAATACGCTACTATTAAATTAAATGTAGCTTCAAAGTTACGTCAGAATTTAATTTGACTCAAGGCATTGTTCAGGGTGAAATTTTATGCCCATGGGCGTTTAATCACATCATTAGTGATATAGGAATTTATTTTATTAATCAAAATGTGAACACTATTAGAATTAATACAGATAAAGATCGGCATATGCAGATGATCTGACGATATTTGCTGATTGTTATACAGACTTAAATTATAAACTACAAATTTGCAATTATATGAAAACAAGAATTAATTGGCTTCACGACCGATTCAGGGTAAAAAACAATAAACCAAAAAAAAATATAACTTTTTTTTTTTAAATTGTTTTTTAATAATAATTAACACGTTCGACGTTTCGACAAACTTTGTTTGTCTTCTTCAGGAACAATACAAAACAAAAATAAATAAAGGGTTATAAACATAAAAAATTATAAAATAAACCACAAACAAAAAACAAAATACATTGGTGAGATTACAGTAGAAATGTTAAGTCTGTAATGAAAGGTTGTTTGTTGTAATGCAGAAGATCAGGAGAAAGGGGGACCGTTATGTAAGTACCGTTATGTGAGGAGAAAGTAATGTATGGAGAGGGGATAGGAAAATTGCACAAATTTTCTGAGTCAAACAGCACAAATACGACATTACTTCTAAAAAAATTGACAGTACAGCACTTTCCAAGCACGCTCTATCCTTGAACCATACATTTGATTTCAATAATCCTTCTATCCTCGCTACCCAGCCCAATTACACCAAGCGACTCCTTACTGAGTCCATACACATCCATCTCCAACCTAACCCTCTTAATCATAAAAAAGATAAAGACCTTATTTCTTCCCATTACAATTACATCCTCCGTTCCCTTAAAAAATCCTAAAGGATGGCAAAAAAAAAGAAAAAAAAAAATTATACAAAATAAATAGAAAAAGCAATTTTCCTATCCCCTCTCCATACATTACTTTCTCCTCACATAACGGTACTTACATAACGGTCCCCCTTTCTCCTGACCTTCTGCATTACAACAAACAACCTTTCATTACAGACTTAACATTTCTACTGTAATCTCACCAATGTATTTTGTTTTTTGTTTGTGGTTTATTTTATAATTTTCTATGTTTATAACTCTTTATTTATTTTTGTTTTGTATTGTTCCTGAAGAAGAAAACAAAGTTTGTCGAAACGTCGAACGTGTTAATTATTATTAAAAAACAATTTAAAAAAAAAAAGTTATATTTTTTTGGTTTATTGTTTTTTACCCTGAATCGGTCGTGAAGCCAATTAATTCTTGTTTTCATATTATAACTAACGGCCAACAAAAAAATCTCCTGATAATTTGCAATTATAATTTACATTTTAGATAAATACTGTGATAAAAATTTAAAATTAAATATTAAAAAAAACCTGAAATTATGAAATTTAATTTGAGTGGCAAACAACGTATTGAGGTGAACCTATGTTTATAGAGGTGAACCGATTGAAATTGTCCAAAATTATGTTTATTTAAGTGTAACTTTTTCAACTTCAAACATTTTCAGAGAAAACCTTTTGTCATTAATTAGAAGGCCAACCTGGTTACGGCAGTGTTTTGGATATTCTTAGCAAGGGAAAGTTCTAGAATATATTTGTTTAAATCAATTATTGGAAACAGTCTATTGTATGCTTCCCAGTGTGGGCATTAAGCAGTGTGGGCATTAAGATATTTAAAGAAATTAATGCAGTTCAATTAAGGTTCTTCAAAGAATATTGTTAACCACTTGCTAAAACTTGAAACTGGAGAATTACATGTGTTTTTTTCTATCTAAAAAAAAATGGAATCTATGGAAGAACACAGGTTGTCCAAAATTTGTTTTAATCAGTTAATTGAGTATGACCAAAAAAGTAATAATAAGATGAACTGTTTAAAGTACAATTGGTTTTCTCAGGTTAAAAATATAATATTTAAACATTTATCGATAATTTGAAGAACTTAACGAGTCTTTTACTAAACAGTAACAATTTTAAAAATATTTTAAATTTATTCCAATTTTCATTAATATCAGGTAATGTGGACTGTCTGTATAAATCAAGTTTCTCACCACAGTTATACACAACATACACGCTTAAAGATTTTTCTTATTTTTTCAATAATATCTAGAATTTCATGTTCCTTTGAAATGTATTAAATTTTTTGCAGAATTTAGACTGTATACTAATTATTTTATGGAAAACATGCATGTTGTGTAATTTTAACGAGAAAGAAGATCTCACGCATGTTGTATTAAATTGTTCTTTGTATAATACTGTGAGATCTATTATGAACGTAAATAGTAATGATTCACCTCAACAAATTGTAGTTAACCTTAAATATAATCAGTCTAAAACCATTAAATTTAATCTATATAAATATTTCTCTACCATTTTAAAAGCTCATTCTACAGTATTAAACTTTTCCAACTATTTGTCGAAGTTATTTGGATTGGAATGTCTGAATTGTTCGTATGTTTGTAGGTTTGCTGAACCTCACAGTTCTAGTCCATAAGTCCACATAGGTTTGAGAATCGTAGTATATATAAGTCTTTTCAATCCTGTAAGTAATTGAAGAAGTTTGGCACGTTTAACTCATTGCTTGTTCTTTTAAGTCTTGTGTGTGGATTCCATGTGAGTCGCTTGTCTATGAAGAGTCCAAGGGGTGCACCAGATCTATAACAGGTAGAGATCACCTGTTGAAGTAAACAGGAGGGCAGAAGACCCAACGTGGCATGTTGATTTAATTCGCCACACTTTTGCCAAAGTTTTATTGACTATAGATCTGTCTGTAATTCATATGATACTGATGTAGTGTTTATATGATACTGATGGTACAGCCATTTTGAACTGTAGATTCAATGTGTAGGCGTGTAGTATGACTGTGACATCTGCATATGTACAAAGTTTTATGGAAGGGCTTGTGGGTATGTCTGATATGTATATCGTGTAGAGGAAGGGACTAAGTATCATCCCCTGCGGCACCCCAGCACCCAATGGTGAGAAAGGAGAGGTCGTTGTGCCGCTCCTGTCTTGAAACTATCTTTCTGAGAGACACGAACGAAGAATGAGGAAGTAAATAGACAGGAAAACACTTTTTCAATTTGAACAGTAGCCCAAGATGCCTAACACTATCAAAAGCCTGAGAAATATTTAAAAATGTATCAGAGCAATACTGCTTTCTTTCTAATGCTGTTGCAATCACGTCTACAACCCCACGATATGATTATGATTAGTGTAACTAAATTTTGTCAGTAACATATCCTTTGCCAGATCAGTCGAACTTTTTTCCTCTAATTAGCAGTCGTATTTGAGCAGGTAGTTATACTTCTGGAATTCGTCTTTGGAAGTAAGTAAGTATTTGATTCCCAGGCAGAAGTCTGTATAGCTTTAGTCAGGGTATGTACTGCTTTGCCTAATTCAACTATTGTTTTTAAGGAGAGGGATAAGTTAAGTTTACTTTATAACAAAGTCCACTATCCTGTAATTAGAGATGGTCGAGAAGGAAGTGTCTTAGGTGACGCAGTTAGGACTAAAAGCACAGAACTCTGGTATAAAGAAAGATTTGTAAGTGTATAAATATCTGTACTTAACGAGAAAGTTTGAGAAACAACGAAGTTTAGAGAGAGAAGTCGACCAGTATGTTGGTCGATCAGGAGAATATGATAGCTAGAGCTAGTCAGAACGTTAAGCAGAAAACGCCTTCCAGGATTAGCTGTTCGATAACCCCACTGCGGATGCTTATCATTGTAGCCTCCACTTGTCAGGAATCAAGGCCCAAGTTTTCGAAAGAAGGAGGACAGTGTACTGTAGCCACATTGAAGGAGAATATGTCATGTCAGTGTCACTGTTATGTGTTGAAGAGCATTTGTTTGTTCTATTAAGAACTGTTACTGAATAGTAAGGCAACGGATGAAAATGGCTGCACATCATGGACAGGGGTAGTCTGCTCTGAAATACATAACATAATCTGTTATGTGGCAATAGAAACGTCCAGTGAAGTGTGTTAGTTTAGTCCAATACGTTTGTCGTGTAAGAAAATGTCCAGTCCGTCTCTTCAGAATTCACCCTCACGTTTGCGTTCAAGAGGAGAATTGCAAGTAAATGCTGGGAATTATTCATTGAAGGAGTGTTCATTTGGTAGTTAAGGAAAATGAGATCTGTTACAAGTGTGGTAAGAAGATTATGAATGGATTGATGAGTGATTAGAATTCAGAGATGAAAGAGGTTAGTACTGTAGTCATGTCAGTAGAGATGGATGGATAGTTAGGGTGGCCCCGAGACTCTAGCGAAGGAAGGCTAGTGAGTTGGTTGATGGCTGAGATGATAGCTGTTGTGTACCATCCTTCTGTGACAGTGGAGGCTTAAGAAGAGGCATTGTTTCTTGTCGTTGATGCACTTGCATTCTGTAGCAGCCATTTTGAACGCTAGATTTTCTATGTGGGCGTTGTTCTTTTTGTGGTATGTAGCCCTTATAGCTGGCGCTGTTACTTTCCTGGTACACGCACAGGTTGGAGGAATGCCCCGTGGCTTTGTGCATTCGGTGGATGAATGGTAGCCAGCCACACTCTACACATCTTGGAGAATGTTGCAGCAGGTTTTGCTATGGCTGTACTGCTAGCACTGCATGCATTGAATAATTTCTTCTGCTTTATAGGGTTCCTCTACCTTGGACCCTGATGCAAACAACTGCCTTGACTTTTAATAGGTTCTTGCTGTTTCCCAAACAATAATCTTTGAGGTTTCTCCCAGATTAAATTGATTGTTCTTAAATCAATAAATTGATTCATTAAAGCGAGTTACATAAGTTGCATAAGAGTTACATAAATTACATTAGAGTTACATAAGAGCGATGTTATCAGAATTGAAATGATGAACACGCAGTTCGTTCTAGTTTCTCTGAAGATGGTTTGAATTCAAACACCTGTTAATACAGTTACGCCAAAAAAAGTTTTTCAAAAGGAAAAAATATGAAATTACTGTGTTGAAGATCAGTTGATCAAAAATTAAAAATATGTCAATCAAATACACACATATATATAAGATAAGATTAAATAATTAGGAAAACTGTGTCTATATATATATTTGTTCATAGATTTAAATTAAATAGTGTACAAATAAGGTAGTTTATCTGACAAGATAGAGTGCTGAATGAGAAAACATTGAGAAGCGTAAGGAAGGTGTGTAGGGAGTGGCCTTGAAGAGATAATGGACCGAAGAGTATTCAATAAGCTCAGCGTCAGGAACTAGTCTCAGTCGATCTCTGGCAGAGAGAGGCATGGTGGAGCTCGAACATGTTTTACCATAACAGTCTTATAAGGCAAGCGGCTGCCGCTTTCATTAGTAAGTGGATTATCAATTAATTAATTATTTTGGTCAAATTAAAAATATTTATTTTAAAAGTTCAATAATCCGTTAAGATTTAATTTATTCAGATTTCATATCAAAAATTAAAAAAAAAAATGAATCATTAACATAATCATTGTCATTTGAATTATAAATATATTTTAAATGATCAGTTGAGATTTTTAAAAAAACTTTTTTTGCACACATAAAAATACAATTATTGCCACAAATTTTAAATCATTAACGTTGAGCTATTTTCTTCATTGTCGCTTTCATTAATAAGTGGATTATCAATTAATTAATTATTTTGGACAAAATTAAAAATATTTATTTTAAAAGTTCAATAATCCGTTAAGATTTAATTTAATCAGATTTCATATCAAATATATATAAAAAAAAAATGAATCATGAACCTAATATTATCATATGAAATGTACATAAATATATTTTAAGTGATCAGTTAAGATTAAACAAAAAATTTTTATTGCATACATAAAAATATGATTATGGCAACGAATTTTAAATTTTGATCGTAACCTAATTAACCTAATTTCTTCATTAAAAAGAATAAATAGTGTGTTTTATAACAGTAAAATGTTTCAAATTGTGTTTCAATTCGTAAATCACGTGGGGGGATGTGGGTTAGTCTTTTATGCTTAAGTGATCTTGATGTCATTGCAGATTCCCCAAGTTCAACAACACTACTTACAATTAAATCTTCCGGTACTTATATTATACACTTATATCATATACTTATATCACAGTTGCTGTGTAGAACATTTCGGTTGCGATCTGTTTGCTACCTAAGAATACATTTATGCCCTTGCAAAAGTATTTGCAAAGCACACACAACTTTAGGCTGCCAGCCGTCTATAATGAGTAACCTGGGCATGGTACTGCTGCTTACAGGACGAGATTGCCTATAAGTTGACGCGGACAAATAAGCCTGTAATATGTTAACTGAAATAAAGCGTCCAAATAACAAAAATATATAGTTGTGGCGGTTGGTTCCGCTGAGCTGGAAAGCATCGGAGACATTTTCCATGATAGCCTGCTTCATTTTGGGGTAATCGACCGGTTTCGGCGTTTGCCCATCATAAGGATGTTTTTGTTGAATAGTGTAATAACAAACTAGCACAGAGCAAATACAGTTGATACACTGATGATGGGCGAACGCCCAAAATGAAGCAAGCTATCCACGGAAAATATCTCTGATGAAACAAAAATATAATTAGGTTAAACCATTAAATTATTTTTTATCAAAAGTTTGGTCCAGTTTAAGAAATCAATTATTTACATGCGAAATACCCTGTTTACATGTATGTGTGTGTGTTGTGTGGCTACCCAACTATAGTACAACACTTTATAGTTAACAGAAAGCACTTGAGAAGCTAAGTTGATGTGTGCACCTATTTGGGTTGCTACCCCCTCAAGCAATCTCTCATACCAACAGAAGTCTCCGTTCTTCTCTGCAACATTCTTGTACTTTCACAACTATTGAAGTCACACCTGGCCTACCACGAAGTTAACTTAATGACATTCCCTTTATTAACTAATTATAAAGTAAAATTAAGTGTTTCTATAAAAAAAAAAATCCCAGGAATGTTAACTAGCCATAATTAAATCATAAAAATACTAGTGACAAACGAGAAACATACACGCGACTCTTTCTTATCGCAAATCTCAATGTTTTGATTGACATACTTCCAAAAAAAATCAGAATTTTTAGTAAATTTTAGTTCACTTAAACTCTCACTAGTTAGGGGGGGAACACTAATTTTACTAATTCACACATTAGACAAGAACTTATATCCTGCCCCCACCCCCAGAAACTCCCTAAATTAAATTTTTACAGAAAAATTATTCAAACTGCACATATGTATGGTGCAAATTATATATCAAGATGTAGGAAAATCTGTGGAGCCTATTTCTAAAAAATTACGAAATCCAAAACTTCCTCCTTCCTAAAAAAAAAAACCAAAAAAAAACCTACACTTCCGGTTAACCGATTCAAACTAGGTATTTTGGAAAGTCTGATGTCGCAATTTCCCCCAGTTTCCTCCAAAATTTAATTTTACTCGAAAATATTTCAAATTATTCCTTCCTTATTGAGGACAGTTCAAAAAAACATATATTTCGGTCGAAAATTCAATTTTGAAAGTTTGACAATCATAAAATTTTGTTTTGTGTAAGTTCAAATAAAAACAATTCCAATTTGTAGCGAAAACTACAATGTTTGAAGATTTACATTTTCTTTTTTCTTAAATATGACAAAAATCCTCGAATGGATTTTTTTTTTTTAGTGAATAATCAATCTGGATTTTATGATTTATGTAATATTTAAAAAAAAAAACGTTTTCAGTTATTTGATTAAATATTTATAGCAATTTAAACATATTATAGCTCTGAACGTAATATAATTCGTTTCATTATTAACGGAAATGGTTTCTTATAAAACAGTGAAAAAATTATATACTCGTAGAATTTATAGAAACTCACAAGGCCAATTTACTCACTTTTTCATTGTTGCAAAAATATAAATCCAGTGTGAAACACTCACACGATTTTCTCTTACTCTAATATAATACAATTTAATCCAGAAATTTTCTTTAAAATTTGCAAATATACAATGTTTAGTTGAGCTGGCCACAAAAATGGTGGTCCCGAAGGCACAGCAGATCTTTCAGGTTGCAGTGTAATATTATTCCGCTATTGAAATCTAAACATAAAAAAAATATAGCAATTTTCAAATGCCATCAAAATTCTTTTAAAGTGCTCCGAAATAGCTGATTCCGGTACTAACTTTCTTTTTCTTTAATGAAACTCAGTAATTTTTTGCAAATTTAAAAATTAGATTTATATTTTCTCATGAAAATTGCTATCAAATTCAATGTAATTGAAATAATATTATTACTCATGCTATATTCATTTTGGTTTTGAAGATACTTTTCTCTCTCCCACCCTTTCTACGCACGTATTTAATTTCTCTTAATTTTGTAAACAAACTTGTTGTTAGAAGTGAAATAATAAGAAATTTGATAAAATATGATGATGCAAGATTACGTGTATACTAAATATAAATATATCGTACATACGAAGATGATCAGATATCGTATATTCAAATTCAGATAAAAGTCCTTATTTACACATCACATTTTGTACTTATGCTTCCACATACAATATTTATAATTTTTTTTGTTAATTGTCTTTTTTCATTGTCATATGAATCCTTAGATTACCGTGTGATATTTCTGCCTTTGAAACTTCGTTTTTATGTGCTGATTTTAAAATAATTTTGTTATTATTAGAAACACTTACTTCCAAAACAGAAATAATATGCCTAGATTTAGCGAATAACAAAAAAAAACTGACATTATGACACCTTTATAGAATGCGGTAGAGAGGTAAGTCCTAAGCTGCGCGTTCGTGCGCTGTGAAATATATCCGAATCGAGTAAATCCATATTTCTTAATGTTCAAAACGTTTGAAATGTAAATTTCATGCCGCTTGTAAAACTGTCAAAATATTTTTTACAATATTGTTTCAAAGTATTGTTTACAATACAGGAAGGTGAGAACAAATGATACGGAATTAGATATTTTACTCCATTTTTTGCTGAATATGCTAACGCACCACTCTCAGACAAGCTGCGAAAACATTAGGATTTGCAAACGACAACAATTTGATTGGTATTAAAAATTTATATTTTTAAAAGTTACAGAATGAAAAGAAGTTTATTATGTCGGTCATTTAAATTTTTATTTTTTTTATTTATAAAATAGAATATTATGAGTGCTAAAATTGCAGATATCTTATCAATTGTTCCATGAGCTGATGAAACTAAGTTCGTAATAACGGTGATATTTTTAGATGGTGTTTTAGAATATGAACGAATTAGAATTCACGAGTAATGGACCCGATATTCTTTATTGGAAATCGCCAAACAATTTAACTATTTCTCAATCTTTGGAGAAACAATTTGCCAATTATTTAAGAGGAGTTCTCTACCGCATGTGATTTTAGTTAAACGATTGAAAATTCGCTAAATGTAAATCAATATTTAAATTGCTAATTTACTGAAAGGTAGGTCGATAATTGTGATCCAATTTGTTTGCCTGATTTAACTCTAATGATTATTTCCTTAAATGGGGTTACTTAAAAACCGCAGAGACCTACATCCGATAACTAGTTTTACAACTACAGGATAGTATTTCGGAGGTATATAGGACCATCTGCTGCTGCAGCAACTAAAATTGAATGGCGTTTAAGAGCGTGGGCTTTTTTAAACAATGATGGGCCCATTTAAATAATGATTGGACAACTATTTCCATAAAAAGGTAATTTTATTAACACCTAATAATATTAATAATTTTTATTCGTTAAATCAAAAATCTAAAATTTAAATCTGATAAAAAAATTACTATGTTCCTTTTGAAATAAGAAAACAAATTCTGCGATTTCGGGGCAATCAAAAAAATAATTAACATTACTTTTTGTCTTCAAGTTAAGCGTTTTGTATTATCGTTGCGACAGCCTGTATAAGCCGATCACTTTTATTGGAAACATTTTGGAATAGATAGATACACTACCTGGTCAACTACAAATTTAGTCACATCCAGGTAATATTTATAACGTAGAAGCCAATAAGGCAAAAATATGTAACAATGTAAAATTTAATTCTTTTTGACCAGTCGATTGTGTAATTGTAACACTTGAATATTATTACGTGAGTTACATTACGTACCAATATTACAACAACTGAAATCATAATAATAACAATGGTATCTCAAATTATTCTATGTTATTAATTTTATTTCTCAAGAACATCTGATAATTGGATTATAGTAGTTCAATGAAATCATTATTTACACATGAATTCATCATTTTAATGTCATAATTTAAAATATGATAATAGATCGAAAATGATTCATAAAAAAATACCTGTTTATCTTATTTTATGTTTTTAAGATAAAATTTTTTTCTAAATGTATAATAATCAAGTCGCACTCTTGTCAAACTGAATCAACTTCAATTAGATTTGTTTTTTTTTACTTCCTCTTACTCCTTCCTCTAGGAAGTAAGAGGAAGTATTGCGATCGAGACAGATTTCCGAAATTGAGTTTTCACCGGATGTTTGGGGGTCCCTTGAACACGAAAAAATGGTCTGTATGTGTATTGTGTGTGTGTGTGAGTGTTTTAACACAATACCTGAAAAATGAAAAGTCACAAGCAATCTCGAAATTGGGTATACTATTCAGACACTACCACTGCATCAGACACGAAGATTTAGGGCGAAATCCATCAACCGGAAATGCGACTTTACCAGTATTTTCTCAAAAACAGCCCAAACGATTTTCTTCAAACTTTGTATACTATGTACACACATTAATACCTTTCACTTTTATTTGAAACATTTGCCCGGGAAAATTGACTTTTGGAGGTTCTGGGGGACAAGTAGCGTTATGCTTTTTTCAGTACAATGTATGGTTATACTAAGTACTAGTATATAATATTATTATACAGAAGCATTGGTAGAATTCCAAATTTGAAGAAAATCGATTAACTGGAATTGAGATATTTGCAGAACATGCTTTTAAGTTGTTGATCATTTTCTCGTAAACGGTTACCAAGATTTTCTTTAAACTTGGATCGCTGCTTGCTGCATAGATAGAAACGTATTACTTTTATTTGAAATATTTTTATCTGAATATAGATTTTTGGTGATTTTCAGGAATGTGAGACGTTAAAATTCAAATATGTTTTTTATTAATGGTTCTCTGCAATATAATCATGCCCAAACTTATGAGCTCTCTCATTTGCCTGTATGTCCTGAGATCTAGATTTTTTCCCGTCAACTGTTCTCTCTTGAGATGGCTAGGAGTCCTCTATAATCTCTTTCAAGATTTGAAAACAAATAGAGTAGCGCTAAGGTCTGTAGCGCTTCCAGAGCTGGTTGATTATTAGAAAATATTTAAAGTCAGATGTAAACTTCAGTTGTAACCCTTCCTCGTGATCTTTCCCAATATTTCTCAGCCACTACTATGTCATCAACCGTATCGCTTATAACACAGGTAAGCCTGTCAAAACAGCAAATATTGCTTGTATCACCTTGAATCCAGATATCTGTACCAGAAATCCAATCTGCTCTTGTCTCGAATCGTCTGTGAAAAAGTTGATTATATTCACCGTTCTAGTTGATAAAAATCCCGATTTTCGGTTATGGCAGAATCATTGTTCAAAGCAAAAAAACAAAATCATGCATCTCTTGCATGATCATAAAAATGATTACATCACTCCTTTGGTTGGTTTCTAAATACGATTACATAGAAATGAAAAATGAAAAATTTCATATCATTACCGTAAACTTGTTATTTAAATTCTATAAAAAAACAAAAACAGTTTTCTGTTTATATAGTAATTAAATTATCAGTCTACTGCCATGTCAATATCTTGTTCTTATATAATTGTTTGAAGTCGTCTAGTAACAGAGAGAGATAGAGTGGGAGAGAGAATTTGACATGCTGCTAAATAATCTGACCAGATTGTTTGACTACATAATTATAATTGGTTAGGTGACGTAAATATGCTTTATGTTAATTTAATTCTAATGATTCATTTTGTGTATATTTTGTTTACACAATTCTTAATTTACAAAACTTATGTTATCTTTTCAATATAAATATATAATACGGTTATTATTACAGCATTTATACTTCAACATTGATGTTTCTGAAGTTTGTTTTATCTAATATCTTAAGAAATATATTCACATATTATCTTTACAAACATTACAACAAAATAGGTCAACGGAATCTTACGGCCTTTTGTTGATGCACTGTTCTAAACACAATATTTAAAAATAAACGAAGCCCCCCCCTCCGCTTTCTCTTACTACGGTAATTCTTCTAGTTTTAAACAAATAACAAATAAAACAACATATAATAAATTTGTCTTCAATGTTGGTATGTTTACTAATATTTAGTAGTCTTCAATATTATATCCTATCCTGGGAGTGCCTTCACTAGAGGATTTGAGAAGATAAAGTGATGTCCCCACCGCCCCTCTTGGCATTCTTCTAAAAAAAACAGTTTTCCTGGGAAAAATACGAGAAATAAAAGTGATAAGATCTATAAATGAATAGTTAATATAGCAAGTTTAAAGAAAACCGTTTGTGATGTTATCGAGAAAGTCCGGGAAAACTGAAAAAAAAAAATGATTAAGAAATTCATACTTAATGTCACCCAATCAATTTCCTTCAAAACTTAAAAGTTTTATTAATATACTTAATTCTCAATAACTTCATTCCCTCAGGTCTTAAAACTGAATGATCTATTGAAGTAGATTCGAGAACCCTCTAAAAACGAAAATAAAAGTATCCCAAAAACATTTTCAAATAAAAATTGATAAATCTGCTTTTGGATAAAATATGATGGAACGTTTAAAGAATACCATGGAAGCCATTTTGCTAGAAATTCGCAAAAAATAGTTGAAAACTCCACTCGATTAAATGGTTTTACCGTTTGAGAGATTACGACTGCAAACATTATATGCCAGAAGAGCGCACTATTGAACCAAGCCCAAATAACATTTGAAATTTAATGCCACACAACTGCCAAAAATGCCAGAAATCAGTTCTTTTTTTTTTTTGAACTGCTGCAATTAAATATTATAAGTTCATATCTTTGCAATGAGCGTTGCAAGTTTAAAGGATATCGTTACTTTCGGTTTCCAGAAAATTCTCCCCCCCCCCCACCCAAAAATCACAAAAAACCCTATTCTGAAAATCGCACTTCCGGTTAACATACATTCCAGATACTGAAGAGGTACTTTCCCATAAATTCAATTTGAGGTACCTCTCAAAAATTCATTTTTCCAAGAAAATGTTTTAAAGAAAAGTGATAGATATTGACATATATAAACTGTTACTAAGTTTAGAGAAACTCATTGGAACCATTTTCTCAGAAATTCAGGAAAAACTGAAAAAAACATTCATCAAATTGCTCTTCCAGTTGACGGATGTAAAACTTTATAGTACCATATGCAGTTTTTCTTCTGATAGAATGTTGAAAACTTTTGTTTTCGAACATTCTTACAGTGTCAGATTACTTTCTAGGGAAAATTGGTTAAGATTGGGTCCGTCTGGTCTGGACGATGTTAGGTCTGGAGCTGCCGTCTATTTTGAGACGAGAGATCACTTGGCGGTATCTCTTGGTGAATGGGCCACAATTTTCAGACTGATTATGCTATTCTTAATTGTATCTTGGATGAGAAAGTATTTTTATCTGCTCAGACAGTCAGGCTGCGCTGAAGGCGCTCAGTTCATGTGTCTTCACTTCCAGGTTGGTGCTAGAATGTTCTAAAAGGCTAGAAGAGCTTTCTTATTTGAAGGATATGCTTCTAGTCTGGTCATACCAAATCATAAGGGAATATTTAGGAATGAGGACTAAATTAGGTGCCTCTCTCCTTTTCATTGGTCCCGAGCCTGCTGTTGGCGTTTCTTTTGGCATATTTTTCAGTTCTGTGAGGCTTCCAGTTAAGGATAGCTTCACAGCATTCAACCTTATGGATAAGCAGAGTTGGTTGTTGGCAGTCTAAGATGCTCATCGAGGGTCCGTACAAGGCTATTTGTGAGACGTTAAGAAACATCTCTATGCAATGGGACTCATGCCGGATCCATTTGTAGAGTCTGTGAGACAGAGGAGGAAACATCTATCCATCTTTTTACAGATTGCTTGGGTTGTGAGGAAATTAGGTTCAGGTCCATTGGTCGGAACAAGCTATCTGTGTAAGAGGTTAGGCTATTTCCCTTTAAGGTTAGTGTCCGATTTTTTCGGACTGCTGTAAATCTTAGCTGGATTAGACACGAGTCTGAATATTTGTTCTAGACCCGGTTTGTGGTTGTTTTTCTTAGGGTAGCAATATGGGCCCGTTGGGGCTTTGGATAGCGTAGCTTTTGGTCCCTCCTCAAAGACAAATAAATAATAATAACCAGATGCGGTGGTAGTAACTAAGCGTCATACCAAGTTTGAGTATCCTGTGATTTTGTGATTTGGAGATATTTTGTTCACACACACCGTACACAAACTCTCTCTCTCTCTCTCTCTCACATACACACACACACAGATACCACTCTCACAAACCAATTTTTAAAAACCATTTTTTCGGCCGCAAAACGTGAATTTCCGGTAAAAACTCAATGTTGAAAATTTAAAAAGATCGCAGCTAAGAGAAAGTAAAAACAATGTGAAAGAAGAAAGTATATCTCTTTTTCACCTAAAAGATAATTCTACCAAAAAAAAAACAACTACTTAAGAAAACTAACAAAACACAAAAAAAAAGGAAGTTAATTAAATACTTAAATAATAATACAGTTTGATTACAGGTTCATTATCGATATTCTGCGCCGGAAGTACATACACATGGATCACACCGCTGCTGTACAGATTAGAGCAACCGACAAGTATTATACCATTAACGGCCGACCAAGGCTCCTGGGTTGTTGCACTAATTGAAGTCGGTAATCTATTTACACCGATACCGGCTGGTTTTCTAGTAGACTTATGGGGCCGGAAATTAATGCTATGGATCACAGGGCCGACCTATATACTTACCTGGATATTAGCACTAAGTTTTCGTTCAGTTATTGTACTCTACATCATGAGAACCATACAAGGTAAACTGTTTAATTATTTTTAATTACATTAAGTTTACTTTATGAAAAATTCCAAGTAATTTTTTCATTTTTCTAATTTATTCAACACTTTTTTAAAAAAAAAAGGATTAGCTGTTTCGTGAAAGCAACATTGCAGTTTGGCAAAATAAAACAATTAAATATTTAAATAACCTGATTATTTATATTTAATTATTTATTCTATCCTCCTCCCCCACAAGTGAACTGAAGTTTATTTATTAATTTCCTACGGTTCTATGGTTAAACTATAAATGATGATTTAAATAGTCTAAAAATGGTTAGGAATATGGACTGAGTGTTGGACGTATATTATTTTAAAGATCTCATCAATTTGCAGGTTACCCTCCATACAGAAAGGGGTCGAGTGAAAGCTAAATGTAGCTATCAATGACGCAAAATATTACCTTTTGCGAAATATTTAACAAAATCAAAAATTAAACCGAACTTATATAGCTTTTTGGGGGGGGGTTTAACAAATGGAACTAGCCAAAAATCATGTTCAAGTTAATAGATTCTTTAGGAGAATACTATCCCATCTCTGTAAGCCTAGGCAAGCTAGCCATAGGTTGTTCTTATTATTATTTGTGTGTGGGAAGGGACCAAACCGTACGCTATCCAAAGCTCCACTTGGCCCATACAGCTACAGTCATAGGCTTTCAGGCAGAACTGGCGCAAAAATTATCTATTGAGAGAAAAATACGAGGGGTAAATAATTCCAGATTCGTCGTCTTCTCAGACAACCAGGCTGCGCTACAATCCAGCTCGTACTACTGGAGTGAGACTGCTTGGGCATCCTTGCAAAATAGTGCCCAAAATAAGATTTTTCTAGTCTGAGATTTTTCTATACTGGGTTTAAGGGCAACAAGTGGCATATCTATCACCTTGCCCGGGGAGGCTCCATAGGAAGCGTTCTTGCACCTGACTTCTGTGGCATTGCGAGATGCCTTATAAGTGCAGCCATCAAAGCATGGAATGGATCACAAGAATGGTGGATGAAAACTCCAGACCAGAGGCAGGCGAAAATTTTTATTAATGGTTATTCGCCCAGGCATACTAAAGAAGTATTCCAAGTAGGCCATACGGATGACTGTAAGCCTCCTCATTAGCCACTGTAGACCTGGGCACACACATCGCATGGGTCAGACAACGAAAGTCTGTGCAGGTTTTGTCAGGAGAAAGAGCAAACAGCACTGCAAGTACTGTATCAGTGCCAGGGACTTGTGTGGCTAAAATTTCACTTCTGTAGGAAGGAGAAACTAACGCCTTCAAGCTTCACCCACAGTTCCTTTCCAGTTTCCTAACTCCAATTAAACAGACACGTCTGGAGAGAGTACTCTAATTTCTGGGTACCACAATAGGCCGATAGGGGTCGTAGAAGCATAGGCTTAACAGCCTACCCCTCACAAAATCTATTGATCTATTTATCATCCATAGATTTATATTTATACAAAGAGAAACTTGCAAGTTTAGTGAAAAATTGCGACAATTATGTATACATTATTACTACTTGAGATTTTGTTACTGAGATAACAGACATGATTAAAGTTTGTTTCGTCTAATAACTGCCTAATCCTAATCTCCAATATAGTTCTATATTACGTACTGAAAAGATGATCACTATGTCGTAATAATACAATTAACATTTTAACGAAGAATCCAAAGGATAAATTCTCGTCAATGAAGGAAAGTTATACCAATTTACTCTTATAACAATTGGAACAAGTAGAATTCCTTGGAGTGGAAATTGTCCAGACTTAGGCAATCACCAGAGAAAAGTTAATAAAGCCTACACCAGGAAGAGAAAAATTGGAAAGACATGATTATTATTTGGACTGGTAAAGTGGCTGCTGAAGCCTTGTTTATTTTGAGTATCTTTGAATGGAGTATTGTAGCTCTCAGTAAAGAAATATGGCCACGATACCACACAATCTGGCTAGCTCTCAGACTTGGACAGGCTTCACAGATTTCTTTGTAATGGGCCAGTTTAGTGGATTATTGCCGGCTCAATATACTGATCAATAGTTGAAACACATTGATATGATGTTTCTTGATCGGATTTCTCTTTTGCATCTATCTTAGTAGACATGTGCACATCACTGGATCTCTTCTGGGTCATCTTTTTAAAGTCTGTGAAGTAAAATAAGAAATACACTTTCAAGGTACTGCAGACTGCTTGGACAGTGAACAACTAAAATTCAATAAGATTTCTTTGATTAAGGATAATTATTTAGATTGTTCAGATCTCTGTGAATCCTAGATGGTTCGTGCATAAATCTTAGTCACAAGTGTGTATTGTCTAATATGTGTGGCGCCTACAGAGACAACAATTATGTTTTGAAGACTTAAAAACTGAATATACGTACATTAGTGCAAATTAGATCATTTTGGTTAACTAAGTGAACAACTGGTTATTATCGTTTTATAAAACATCTATTATAATGTAGAGGAAGTCTGGGTTTTTATAGCAAGCTAGGCTGCATTAATTAATAAACTTGGAGCGAGTAGTTTTATATTTAAATGTATATCAACAAAATAAATAAAATTATCATATTATGCTACTATTTAAACATTTTTATCATATATGAATGAAATTATGTTATTTGTTATAAAGTCAGAGTATAAATTAAATTATTTATTTTAATGAACTTTAAATATTCAATAATCTAGTAGGCATTTAAATATTGTGATAATGAAGGGCACTCTCGCTACAAGGTTGGGCAGAATGCAGCTCCCTTAAGTGGTGCCTGTGTTTCTGCAAAGAGAGCTGGCTGTTCCTTCCTATATAGTGTATTACACTACCACCAACTTATATATATACATTATAGTGGCATGGATATACAGGTACCACTTCATGTAATATTCAAGTGTGTTCATCGTCATACGCAAATTGCACGGAGAATATTATTCTGTGGATATTGTATACGTGCTGCTATCTACACTTACATATATATAAACACAAATATGTACGAACATACTGTTGTTGTTCCATGTCGGTTTCCTTTATTCCCTAACTATAATATATACATATGTTTTTATATAAAAGTTCGGAACACTTTAAACAAACCACTATATAAATAGCTGATGAAAGTTGTAAAGTCCAACCAACTTAACTATCTCAGCTGTTTGTACTATCCTTGTTGCTTATATTACTCAGACAAATTTTCATTTGTTTCTGTGTGAGATTAATAACTTATTTCATTTTTCCTTGATCACATTGTTTTCCACATTTCTTTTTATTATCTTTGCACCAACCAGTTCTTTTTATAGGCCAGAATCTGTTATCCTAGGCCCCATCACGAATTTGTTCTTCACATCCGGTCTCAAATTTGCCATGTTGTTCTTTTTTCGATTTAATAACTTAAATCTCTCATAATCTGCTTTCTGTTTTGGTAGACCAACTAAGCGCGTCCTTCTTAGCTAAATGACGTGAAATAAACATTGGATATTAAATCTGCCTGTATAAACATATTGAAACCATAGGATTCAGTTGAAAAAAATGTCTAATCGGTGGGAGTATTTCGTAAAACTTCATATAGTTTTTTTTGTTTCATTAATAAAAACCCAAGACAATTATGGAATTATTAGGGATAACAACCAAAATATTGACAAACAATAAATATTATTCAACGTTACAAGCAAAACGATGGTCGGCAGGGGCCAAAGAAAAAAACTTTTCAACTTTAAACCAAGTTTGTTGTCCTTCCTCAGGAACTACATGAATATTACAATTAAGTAGGGAGAAGTAGCTTAGAATTAAGATGTAAACATAGGTTGACATTACACAGAAATAAAACATTAAAAAATTGAAAATTAAAACGACCAATGACGCCCGGTCAAGGAAAGGTAGAGGAGTTAAATGTTAGTAGGATGTTATGGTTATGGTTATGGAGTCTGTGTTTACAAAGAAAAATTGAAAACTCTTCTACCTCTCCTTGACAGGTATCGTCATTTTTTTTTTAATTTCCATTTTTTTCTATCAATTTTGTTATGATATTTATAACTGTGGTAGTAGGTATGTCTTTTTTGTTCTTCTGCTCTGTAATGTTACTCTTTGTTTTTTCATGTAGTTCCGGAGAAAGGACCACCAAAGATCAAACGAAATGTCGATTTTTTTTTTTTAATGTAGAGAAATGCTCTGCCTTCTGGTTGCTATTATTCCACATTGTTTTTGGGTTTTGTAGTCAAATAACGCAAAAACATATTCTCATTGAAAAATTTTTTTTATCAAGATTCACTGGTTCATTAGCTTTCAAGTTGTAATGACCCTGGAGAAGGTCGATGCAATATGGGTGAAATATCGGTTTTTTAGGAAACTCAGGTGTTTTTCATGAAAATGACCACGGAAACTTAAAAGATCATATTCACATTAGTTTTTCACAATAGACACCATCATTAAACTAAGCATTAACATGCACTTTTTTGTCCGGTTTTCATTGAATACGCTCACTGCAGCATCAGGATGGATTTCTTCGCAGGCTTCAAAATTCATTCTTTAAGTTTTTCTCACTGATGGAATCATCATTCTGCAACCAGAAGGAAGAGAATTTTTCTACAATCAGAATTAAATATCCCAGCAAATATTCAAGGATTTTTCTTATTCATTAAACATTTTTCATAACAAAAAAATCTGGTGTGAAACACTCACACAACTTTCTCTTATTCCAGTTCTCAAAATTATAATTGAAAAATTTTATAGTTTGTGTGCCAAATTTAATGAAATTCGTCGAAAAACTTGGAAATAAAAAGGAGTTTTTATAGAGAAACAGCTTTTAAATCTAATTTCAATGAATGTTGAAAACAATAAATGTTCCGCCAT
This sequence comes from Triatoma infestans, assembly GCA_011037195.1. Classification (NCBI taxonomy): domain Eukaryota; kingdom Metazoa; phylum Arthropoda; class Insecta; order Hemiptera; family Reduviidae; genus Triatoma; species Triatoma infestans. Next base: position 103,005 of record JAAEAF010000095.1, on the reverse strand, counting down.
TTTGGTGTGAAATCAGTTCAAACAGACAGAGACAAAAAAAGAACTCAGATTTTTCTGGTACTTGTGGGCTATTTCTAGAATGATGTGTGACGTAAAGAAAACACAGAATGGCGCTAGAAATTTAAAGGCACAAAATAGATTTTATGTTGTTTTCATTTTTTTTATTTAATTTCAATTTATTCTTTTCTAGGTATGGCAATGTCAATACAATTCACAGTACTTCCTATGTATTTGGGAGAGATAGCTGGCCCAAAATTACGAGGTGCACTCAGTGCATTCTTTCAGGGCATGTGGTATCTAGGAATATTATATGAATATGCATTTGGCGCAGCATTTGATTATGAAGGTTTAACATGGTTTTCGATAGTTCCACCCTCAGTAAGTTTAATATTTTTTATTAAAAATATTTATAATTTAATAAGTGTGAACAGAAATTTAACATGAATTCAACCAATGTGTTGATTGCTTTTATTATAAATAGATGTTGATTTCTGGTTATATTTCTACTCTTCAAGAGAGGATATATCTGACTAATGTTCTATTAATGAAGATGTTATTTGCTTCATAAAAGCCTCAAAATGTCTACGGTTTTTTTTTCTTCAAATCCCTTTTGACGACTTAGTTAGATAATAGACAATCTGTTGAATAAATTTGCTTCTATTTACTTTCTCTTACTCCTGGTAAATGGACGTATTACGATAGTTTCAAATTTTCTAAATTAAGTTTTGAAGTGAAATACACTTACTGGTGAAAGTAAATTCGATTAACATTAGAATTGCAACTACAGTACTCTGAGTTTTTATAAACTAGCCATATCTACTTTTCATTAGATATTTCTATTTTTTATAATAAATTATTTAAATATTTGCACTATAATTCTAATAATACGGTCCCGAAATGCCCCCTCCTTGGCCACGACCATGTACATACACCCAGATCATTTTGTATGCGTACCTTGAAAGCGTAGGAAACCTTAAAACAAAGGTTGATAATGCAATTTCGAAAATTTAACAATAACGGAAAAAGGGAAGGGAATAGCCAAGTGGTCAGCGTATTGGACTCGCATGCGGAAGTTACGGGTTCGTGTCTAGCTGTGCTGCCCTTAGTAGATTTTTTTCTTCCTAGGCGCCTCTTACAGCTCACTGTCCGGTAATGGACAGTGTTGTCTGTAACAAGAGAACACTGTCCGGAGTCCGGCTGTGCACTGTGAAGGCTCCCGGCGCCAATGACCATAGATGTTTAGTTGTTGATGCGTCTTGAATATAAAAAAAAAAGAACGGAAAAATACCTCTTAAGAGGAGTAACTCGAAAAGAAAACTTTATTTATTAGGACAACGTTATATTTAATTACTTTCTCTTACTCCTAATAAGAGGAAGTATTGTAATCGTGTCAAATTTTCGATATCGAGTTTTCACCGGAAATATCCGTTTTGAGGTCCCCTGAATCCAAAAAAGTGGTTTTTAGCAAATGGTCTGTGCGTGTGTGTGTGTCTGTGTGTGAGTGTGCCTGTGTGTGTGTCTGTGTGTATGTGAACAGCATAGCTCAAAAACGAAAAACCGTAGAAAGTTGAAACTTGATATTCCATCTAGGTATCAGCATGGCATCTGACAGTGGGTCATCTGTCGAGATTCCTTAACCGGAAGTATCACTTTACTTATTGGTTTTTTTTACTTTTTTGAGATTTTCTCAAAAATGGCTCCAACGATTTTCTTCAAACTTGGTATATCAACTACACATACAAAGAGCTACAACTTTTATTTGTAACATTTCTCTAGGAAAATTCATTTAAGGGCAGTTTTGGGGGAAGGGTGGGGTTAGGGTTTCATCTAAAGTGCTATTTCAGTTCATTAAAAAATTCTATCATCTAAATAATGTTAATTAGAATTAAATATGTTGTTGAAATTCCGAGTTTGATAAAAATCGGATGACCGAAAGTGCGTTTACTTTACCACTTTACTAAATGATTTTTTCACTTTTTTTCTCAAAAATGGCTTCGACGATTTTCTTTAAACTTGGTATATTAATACTCATACAAAGAGCTACAACTTTTATTTTAAACATTTCTCTAGGAAAATTCATTTAATGGCACTTTTAGGGGAGGGGTGGGGTTATGTTTTTCTCTTAAGTGCGATCATAGTTTATAATACAATTCTATCATCCAAACAGAATTAAATTAGAAATAAATGGATGGCCAAAATTCAGAGTTTCAAGGAAATTAGTTAACCGGAAGTGCGCTTTTACTGAACGGTTTTTTCAGTTTTCGTCGTATTTGAATTAATTTGGTGCATAAACTATAAAATTTGTCAATTATACTTTTGATAACTGGAGTAAGAGAAAGTTGTGTGAGTGTTTCACACCAGATTTTTTTTTATAATTAATTAATATTTTTTAATTTTTTTTTTATTTATTAAATTTTTTAATAAATCAGAATAAATTATTTGTAAATTTAAATTATAATTTAAAATGAATCAAAATCGAATGAAAACTTTAATTACACTGATTCGGAAGGCGTCCAAACCTTTTTTAATTAACACTGATTACTGTAACGACAATGTTGACAAAATAAGTTATATAAAGAATGCCACTGTAATACCCCCTAATATAAAAAAAAGAGAAAAAAAATGACTGTATAATGACAAAGATGCTGGATGAAATGATTAAATAATAAATCACTTTATTATTATCGTCCGTAATAAAGATAAAACCCCATAATTTAACAAACAGAAGATATTATATCTGATTCTTGTTTTTCTTTGATTTTCATTGGCTTCGTAATTAAATAATTTATCATGATTATGTATCTAAAAAAGTCAAATTATATCATCCGAGATTGGTTCCAATTAGTCTGCTTCATTTTTAATTCGGTGGCTGATTTCGAGAGTTTATTTATCATCTGAATGCTTTGTTATACAGTTTCCACTAACATATTTTAAAGTGTGGGGCTCTCTGATCATTCCAGGAGATCTGTGGCACTAAATCTGCCAACCCTTTTTTTTCCTAACTTCCTCTTAAGCTCAAATTTTATATTCCGTTTATTAGGTCACACATTATGCGATCTGACGCATGAAGATTTCGTTCAATATCCGCCAACCGGAAATGAAATTTTACTGATTTTTAATTTACAAATTTTTTGGGGAGAATAACAATTTTTGGAACGTTCTGGAGTATTGCAATTTTAGGCTTATCTATGTCGTCATGACATGTATATACATATATAAAATGGCGAACCTGGGTAGTTACCAGGTGGAGGAGGGGAATATAACCTCCCGAGAGTCTGTCAGGCTATTAGGACCTCAACCTGATGGAGGTGTTGTAGACGGTGTTCGCCTGAGACATTTGTTTGGGTGCTTTGGGCAGCCTGTGGCATCCAGGGGGCATAGCATAATAAATCGTAAGGTCGCAGAGCATCGGGCCCCCTCCAAAAAAAAAAGAAATATACATAATGACACGTATACAATGTTATGATGGAATAAATTCATTCTAAAATTCCAGGTTTAGAAAGTCGGTTAATCGGAAATGCGGCTGTCGGTTAATCGGATCTTTTGTTGCGACTGTGCTGAGTAAGATTTCTCGAAACAGCTCCTGTATGTACTCGTAAATCATTTAGGTTTCCGGGTTGAAACCAGGTCAGTAGTACAGAATTTATGTATAAAACAGAATTTGTTCAAAATAGAATTTTTAGGAACTTTTTAGGAGAAGTTTCGATTCGCTTATTACGTCTTATTACTGACTTTTTTCTTTCTTCGAAGCGATAATATTTTTTCACTGATCAATGTTATTTCAGCAATAGAGGCGACATTACCTATTGTTTATGGATGATAAACCTATTGTTTATGGAAGAAACGTCAATTATAACAAACCATTGGCACGGTCTTAACCCGAAGTCTGAAATGGTCGTGGAAGTCTGAAAGTTTACATAAGCAATTATTCTGCCCAATTATAACTAAATACACACTTAAACGTAAACGTATTAAACTCTTGAGGTCACATTCCTTTCCCAGAACTGGAAAGTGATGGGTAAATTTTCTATTGGTTCCTGATGAGAGATATGTGGTACAGTATAATCATTTCCTCTCACCTTCCTATAGGAATAATTCTGATTATCTACCTCGCGTTTTCCCATGGAAAATTAATACTGGCTATATATATGAAACCATTTCAATATATATACGTAGCATAAACAGAAACTGTTTTGCTAAAAATGATTAGCGACTTTCTCACTACCTACTATTAACTTTTTACTGAGTTAAGTAAACATGGTTTAAGATGTTTATTCAAATCTCAATGCACATGAGAACATTAATTAATTAATTAAGAGACTTAAGTTCATCAACGAAATAATATCTTGTAACAAAATGGCAATTCTTTTACATATTACAGCTGAATATAAAATAAATTAATTAAACAAATATGTAGAAGTGATTGAATTTATCAAATAAGCAATTTGGTCATGATTTGCACAAGTGGACATAATCGGAGATCATGAAGTCTTGAGCTTTCATTGAACGGTTTAGGAATAGCGCTCATCTTCAGAGTTTCAGAGATTTATGTACATATAAACTAGTAACTCTGAAGATAAACACTAAAAATCCATTCATCATTTTCAAAGATGAGGTATAGTATCAATGATTAGCATCTTCTTTAGGAGGAAAACTGTAATCCAGTTACTGTGAAGAGAAACCTTAAAAATCCATTCAACATACCCAACTATGATGAACAAATTGTCTTTCTAAGATCATGGTATTAGTAGCTAGATTACAGCAGTAAGAGAGAATATTGCAATCGTATTAAAGTTTCGAAATTAAGTTTTTACATCTAAATAAATGTTTTGAATTCTCTGCAAACGAAAAAAATATTTTTAAGAAATTGTTCTTTCCCCCTCTCACACTCGTTATATATCTGTACGAGTACAGTATAAGAACTATATGTTCTTATACTATAGTTATATACTAAAAAAAAAAAGTTACAAGAAGTTCAAACTTCATATTATGATTCTTGATTACCATTGGATCTAACAGGAAGTTAGTCAAAAACCGTTGAGAGAAGGGAATTGCTAAGTGGTTAGCATACTGGACTCCCACGCAGAGGACCCGGGTTCGTGTCCAGATTTTTCTTCCTAGAAGCCTTTACAGCTCACTGTCCGATGGACAGTGTTGTCTGTATAACGAGAGAACACTGTCCGGAGGCCGGCAGTGCACTGAAAAGGCTCCGGGCGCCAATGATCTTAGATGTTGACCTTAAATTTGAAAAAAGAAAACAAAATGTTGATCTGGAACCACCTGGTCTAGATTTTTCTTCTAGGGCTGGCTAGTTATATTTCTTTGAAGTAACTAAACAGCCCAAAAAGCTGGATAGCATAGATTTGATTTCCTCTCATTGCACCAATATTAATTAACAATATACATTCACAATATTCATAATTAACAATATTCATTTTTTTGTAATTTCTTACATGAATAATATGCTTAATAGAATAAAATGGCTGTGGATTCCATAGTTCGTCAGCAGCATTGAGCGCTACCATTGCACCTCCAAGCGCACTTCAGCAAGCATTAACTTCTGTTAAACCACTGCAATGAGCTTCAACTTGGACAGTCAAGCTCTCCCGTACAACCTGCTTCTAGCAGATACGGAAAAACTGGAATAAAAACTAGGCTTTACCAAGCCACCAGTTAAACTCTAACGAGCTAAGTAATCGCAGGTGAAAAGCTAAGAAGTCGCAAAATAAGCTAAACTATAAATAGCTTCCAAAAAGGAAACAGCCGGACGAAACACTCAAGGCGGCACTCTCAACACATGTGCTTCTAAAAATCAATCATCTTCTTAACTCACTGGCTGCAAAAGGCACATGTCAAATGTTGAAAAGCACATTACAGGCTGAAGAGACAACCTAGCCATGCTAGCAAATCGAAGTTAGAACAAGCAAGAGTTCTTACGTGCGACATCGTTCTTCAAGCAACTCAAGTCAGCCAACGCTACAAATATCTACATCATGCAATTGAAATGTGTTTGTTGTATTGTAGTTAGTAGTAGTGTATAGCACGAGCGGTTTTGTAAAGGGCTTGAGTATGTAAGTTTTAAGAGAGAGAAGTAATAAGAATAATTAAGGAAACACTGGTAGATTAAATTAAATATATTCTTTAAAGATATTAATAACACAACAATATGCTTATTAATTTACTGAAATTAGTTGGAATAAACTCTTACGTTTTAACTTATATCTGGCACTGATTCCTGAAGTGTTCTGCTTCGGTGTCTGTTTGAGACTGTCTTGAAGGAATCTCTTCTCTTCATAGTTAATATCCTTTCAAATAATGCTGGTATGTCTGGAGGGAGTTTTATTGTTTTACCCTAACTGTTTCTTGCCCTTTGTCTCTTGGTTTGCATTGACCAAGATTGTAGTATCTGGCTCTATCCCCATCACTAAAATACACTATTTGAACTAGATAATGTTCACAAAATTATTTTACTAAACTATTTTCCAAAACTATTACTTTTCCATTTCGTTCTTCCACTACACAACCAACATCACTACTCGCTCGCTCACTCTATCATGTATTTTCTTTTCCCCACCCGCAATGTTCGTAAAATACAATTATATATCGAATAGTGAGTTTCTACTTCATTCATAACCAACACGTGCTACCATTTAAAAAAAGCGACGATTACTTTAACTTTGGTATATTAAATACAAGTAAAACTACCATTCTTGTATGAAACATTTATCGGAGAAAATTGTTTTGAGGAACTGAAACGGTAGACTTCTACCAAAAAATGTTTATTTTATCATAATGTAGGAAAACTGAAGTTTTACTAAATCTTTAGTAAAACTCACAAATTTGAAGAACATTAGTCGATTAGAACCGGAAGTATTGCAGTAAAAGAAAAGTTGTGTGAATGTTTCATTTAAAAAAAATGTTTATGTTATATGTTGAATGTTTTTGATACATAACTTTCTTTTAAAAAAATACATCGTCAAAGTTTCGTGATAAAAAAAATCACCAATCTATCTATTGAAATAATTTTGTCATAATGTAACGCGTAATAAGATTTCATAATAATATATATAATTATATTAATCTTAATAAACATAATAAATGTAATAAAACATTTATAACAGCAGATTGTTAGATATTTGAATAAGAATTTTGCTTTACGTCATAATGACGCCAATTAAATACATTACATAAAAAAGTTATTTATTTACATTGAGAACTGTCAAAAAAACAAATAAAATTACATATCTGTAGGAATATTACTGGCAAACTGTAGCGTAAATAGTTGTGATATAAATCACTGATGAAAGACACATGTTTTTATTATATCACAGATCCATTGACTGACATAAGATTTTTTTTTTTTTGTTTACATAATTTTACAATTTATTCATTAATTATGGCCATTGATAATTCTTTCATTGAATTAACATGAATGAAATATTACATCATAATATGCTTCATAAAGTTAGATCTGAGTTTATATTTAAATTTGGAATTTTAATATCTTTTTAACTTCCGGTGATAACTTCATAAGATGAAGTTTAATGTTGAAAAACGAATTCTCTTTGTACATATTTTTGACTCGTGGCCTTAAGAATTATATGAGCATCAATTTAGGTTCATTAAATCTGCATTTGATTCATCCCACAGCGGCATTTCTGTTTACCTAAATTAGTCCACTTGACACTCTGATTCCCACGGCTTCACTGTTGAGAAAGCCGAAGACCTCATCTGTTTGGTGGTATAGAATAGGTTGAGGCCATTTCAACCCAAATGGCCACTGATCATTTGGGGTACTTCCGAGTGAGACTAGTCTCAACCGGGTGCAAGCTATCCTTAGGGAAACTTCAAAGGGAATCAGCTGCTGGCTACTGGGTCTTTCCCCTCTATACTTTAGTTCCGATGATCGATTTATGCTGCAGAATCGATGCGGATCTCTACCAGGGTTTGCCCTGGCTTAGCTCACCAACTCTCGGTTTTCAGCGTGTATGCTCTAGGTGCGCATCGACTTGCAAAGCAAGAAACAAGCGCCCCGCGAATGATTAGTATTGGAAAGTATGATTGGCCTGGAAATATATTTCCTATTGGTTGTTATTTTAGTCGATCTGTTTTATGCATGTGTTACAATCTGATTAACGAATTTTCTTCATATTCCCAATTTTTATGTAGAATATAGTTACGATCTAAACATTGCACGTGTGTGTATGTGTGCATGTGTGCGTGCGTGCATGTGAGTGTGTGGAAAAGGACCGCATAAGAGAAAAATCCCAGTTATCTACGAACTTGATATTCCTTTTAAGTACCATCATCGCATCTGACTCGAACATTTCGGTCAAAATCCACCAACCGGATGTAAATGGATATTTTATTCAGTTTTTTGCAATTTTATCAAAAAATTCTCTAATTTCTCACTTTTAGTTTAAATATTTCTAGAATTTTTTTTGGGGGGGGGATTTCTACAGGGAGAATTGCAACGGTAATCGTTTCTCTAAATTACCACCGAGTGTGTAGACTGTATAATGTATAGATATAACCAACATTAGAAGTGCGGCCTTACAGAATTAGTTTTTGAGAATCTCTCGACAGGGCTGCAACGATTTCTTACATTTCTTTTTTTTTTTGAAATGTCAACGGTAATGATGTGAAACATTTTTCCGGATGTTGTAAATTGGATTTTGAGGTTGGGTCATACAAAAGACCTCTTTTTAAATTTCTACCGACGTTTCGGCAAATTTATTGCCTTCTTCAGGGTCTTTACATAGGTTTTAATACAAATCAATAAAAAATAGAAACAACATAAAATATGACCTTAAATTAATATTTTCAGAATAAAAATTTTTAAAATAAACTATTTAAATAAACTAAATAAAGAGTATGATATATATAGCACATTTAAATTTATTTTAAACTATTGTTGTAGAACAGATCAAATCACAAATATTAAATAATCTAAATCACAACTATTAAAAAATATGTGGCATATATAAGAGTAAAGTATGGAAATAACTTAGGAAATGTACTTACAAAAATTTTCAGTTAGAATTCCAGTAGTAATTAATCTAGTATAACCTGTGACATATCATCACCAAGTGTTAGGACATTGGATGGGTCAAGGTTTATAAAGGGCGAGGAGAGCGGACGGGAAAACCGTGTCTTAGTCTGTATGTTTTTTTGGAAATTCCAGGAGATTGTTATAACTGAGGGATAGGTTTTTGGTGTCTGTTCTAAAATTAATAGATAATTTATCTTTTTTAATGTGAATCATTTCCAATATATTTCTTTTTTTATTATTGTTGTTGATGGAGAGTATTTTGGTGTTTTCTATGTCAAATTCATGTCTGTATTGTATGCAGTGTTTCGTTAGTGCTGTAGTCATGTCAGTCGGTTTTTTATTTTTCCGGATTCTCAAACGATCTGTTGCAAAGCAGTCATCGCTGTCTTGCACGGAACTCAATCAAGCATCTGGTTGGATCTCTACTGGACATAGTGGTTTAAGGGAGACATCTCTACGTAATGGGGCTCATGCCGGATTCATTTTGTACAATCTGTGAGACAGAGGTGGAAACACCCATCAGCTCCCGCTCTAGCAGTTCCGTCGCCCAGGGCAAAAAGATAAATTGCCTCCCCTTAAGAATATATACATATTTTTTTTAGCAAGTCTATGCGCTCTGCTCACGTGCTAATGATATTCTGTTCAGAGGAGTATATGCATGTTCAAACAAGTTCAAGCATGTTTACAAATTCTGTGTTAATTTTTCAATAATAGTGTAAATATTTTTAGCTTTTATACATAAACAATATAAATACACTACGCAATTTTAGCGGACGGGAAAATCGATGTGAAATTGTCTATTAATTGAATATTTAACACATCAATATTTTGCTCACACTTACAGCTAAAACTGGCGCCTCGGACAAATGTGCGGGTTGTCCGCCTCTAGAGCCATCCATCTTATGACAGATTGCTTGGTTGTGATAAAATTAGGTTCAGGACCTTTGGTCGGAACAGGATGTCTGTGGAAGAGCTTAGGCTATTTCTCTTTAAGGTCATTGTCCGATTTGTTCGGACTGTGGTGAATCTTAGATAGATTGAACCCGAGTATGGATATTTCTTCTAGACCCGGTTTGTTGTTGTTTTTCTTGGGGTAGCTATATGGGCCCAATGGGGCTTTGGATAGCGTAGAGTTAGGTCCCTCCCCACAGACAAATAATAGTAATAATGCACATTTGTAAAGTTGTTTCGTTCTTGTGTTTAAGTAGAACATTAAGATGTATGTTTTTGTCGAGTCGCAGTTGGAATTCGTCCCAGTTAATTGGTCCGTTTCGGAGGGTTTCTTTAGAGGGCTTCTGGATTGGTTGTCTGGATTGAATGAGTATGGTCTGAGCATCGTATAGATTTGAATCTCATGATAAATTGATAAGTTCTCGGAAGTGATTAAATAGTTTAGGTGATCAAGAAGGCGATTTCGGGTTACGGGTCGGTCAGGAGGAGAAATAACAGAATAATGGGAGTTGAATATGACTGAAACCACAAAGTGGTCTGGCTGGGCTAATCACTCATCTTTGGTGTAAAAATTCAAAGACGGTGTTGACCCAGCATCGGAGTAAAAGAGGAGAGGTATAACTTAATGTAGCGAACCTTGGTAGCGAAAGCGGGAACGAAACAGCGTGCTTATCACAAGCCTACAATTAAAATCTTTCTTTTAACTAACCTCAAACCCCCATGGGTTGTTGCGCCAAAGGGTTTAAGATATGTGATGGTTTGAGTGTGCGTATATGTGAGGAAACAAATAAATAAAAATCATGCAACCTAGATTATTTAGTGCTAAAGTTCAATGCCAGAAAAGACTTTAATGTTGTTTTTACAATGAGATGTTTGTGCGGCAATGACCTGTGGAGTTTTTAAAGAAAAAGAATTGTTTGTTGCGCTACTTTTCGGGTTCCATTGGAGCCCTTCTTCAGGAACTGTTTAGGATAGGAGGGGAGTGTACGTTAAGTACCTAAAGATTGAAAAAATAACTTCAATCGTTCTTTTTTTTACTTAAACGATTTTTTGGTTTAACTTAAAAACGGCTAATTTCAATTATATCAATGTTCAATGTTATCCTATTTTTGTTTTTTGTTACAGCTCTTTGTAATATTATTTTTATGGTGTCCAGAATCACCATACTATTTGGTGATGAAAGGAAAACATGAAAAGGCACTTAAATCCCTAGGTTGGTTGAGAGGCAAATCAAAAGAGGATCCAGAACTTATCGAAGAACTGAAATCAATGCAAGAATCCATAAAAGAAGAAAAAGACAATAAAGGAAGATGGCTAGATATAATTAGCAGTAGGGAAGGTAGAAAAGCGTTAATAATCGTACAGATGGTAGCCATGACAGAGATAATGAGCGGTCTGATGACAGTGTTAGTGTATGTATCAGAGACTTTTGCCAAAACCACCGGTGATCCTGCAAAAGCTGATCTGTTTACCGTAATACTCGGTGTACTGTTGTTCTTAGTCACGGTGGGCTCAGCTTTCCTAGTTGATCGCCTTGGTAGACGCCCCTTACTGTTGATTTCAACTTTTGGTGGTGCAATCTGTCTGTTTTGTGCAGCCGTATACTATTATCTATATGAGGCTACCACAGTGGATGTCACCAGCATCAGCTGGATACCGTATGCTACAATTATTGGATTTATGGCTTTAATATCATTCGGCGTTGGTGCATTGATGCCAGTATTACAGAGTGAATTCTTTCCAAACAGCACCAGAGGCATAGCGTCCGGAATAACGATCTTCCATATTACAGTGCTTTCATTTATCTGTTTGAAAATGTATCAAGTTATTGAAGATGCTATCGGTTTATATTTGAATTATGCTATATTTTGTGGATTCGCCTTGTTCGGTGGACTTAACGTGTATTTCTTTTTACCAGAAACCAAAGGAAAAACTTTTGCAGAAATACAAAAAATTTTACAATTGAACTGAATGTTTTTTATTAATCTAAAATAAAGACTGCATACTTCAAGATATTATTTTATTTAAATATTATTTTTTAATGAATTTTTTATTTTTGTCAAAACACTATTTCCTTATTTATATGTTTTCTAGGTCAAATTGTATATATATCTCAAAGACAATAAAAGATATTTAAAATCTATCCTAATTGGTAACTTTGTTTTTATTATTCGGCCTTAAATTTAAATTTTTGTTCAATGCTAATAAACTTTTTTTTAAAAAATAGATTAAAATTTCTTCACTCCTTTTGATAAAACAATGGGGGGGGGGGGATACAAAAAGAATAACTTTCTATCAAAACAATGTATTAAATACAAATAAAAAGATAATACAGCAATTTAAAATTTTAGAAGTACCCATCTTACTTCGTTAGATGAATGATTCAAAAGATGGGTAATGAAACTAAATGAAACCAAATCTCAAAACATCACTTTCACACTGCGCCGTATCATTCTCCGTCCAGTCTATTACAATTTAATTCCTATCCCTTCTACGAATGTCGTTCCCTACCTAGGGATGTATGCAGACAAAAAAGATTGATATGGAACCCACATACCCGACTTAAAAGACTTGAACTTAATAGACGCTATCGCCTACTCAAAAGACTACTCGACAACAGATCAAAACTCTCACTAAACAACAAATCACTCATATACACATCTTTATTAAAACTTACCTGGACAAACGGCATCGAACTATGGGGTTCAACAAAACATTCAAACCTCCAAAGAATTCAATCTCTCCAATCCAAAATCCTTCGCACTATCGTTATCGCTCCATTTTATGTTTCAAATCTAACCATTCATACGAACTTAGACATCCCTTTTGTAAATAATGTTGCCTGAACCCGATATAACATATTCCATCAGACTTTTCAATCCCACTCTAATCCTCTTATCCGAAATTTATCATCCCGCAGCATTCCAGGCAATCCTCCTAGACGTTTAAGGCGCAAGTCGCCCCGCGATCTCCTCTCCGCAGAAGAAGGGAGCAGTTAATTTGAATAATTAATTAGGGAGTGTTACCGCTGAGTAGCTTCTCTCTTCGTTTAGTATGTGAGGTGTGTCAGCGCCAGTGTGAGTTTGTCAGTGTTACTTATAGCACACGTAGAGCTGGTGTAACAATTCAAATAAATAATAAAATGTACAAGTAACTACAAAACTTATTACAATACTATTAGAAATACTCACATTCAATCTACAACGCTTTAGAAATAAACTGAGTGTTTCATAATGATTGGTTCGTTTTATATTTCGCGTTAATGACGGTTGAAAACTTTCGACAGTTATTTTTGTCTCAACAGATCTATCCACTTCGGCAATATTTTTCACTTTTGAAATGATTGTTTTTTTGCTTTTAATGATTTTCTGAATGTTGTAGACCGTTAGAGAACTCTTTTTTACATTAAACATTAAAAAAAAATATGGATATAAATTTGTATAAATATAATTATAAAAAATATAACTAAACAAACAAGCTAGCCCATGTTGAAAAAATGCGCCAGACTGTTCCTGGATTCAATAGTTCGTCAGCCATATCGAGCGCTACTATTACATCTCCAAGCGCACATCAGCTTTCATTAAGTCACTGCAATGTATTGATGAATGAGGTTCACCTTTGACAGTCAAGCTTCCCTGTAAAAGCTGCTCCTAGGATATACGAAAAACTGGGCTATAGCAAGTAGCCAGATAAACTTTAAAGAGTTAAGAAAACGCAGGTAAAGAGAAGTCGCAACAAGAAGAGCTAAACTCTAATCAAGCTTCCAAGAAAGAAACACCCAGTCCAGCATTCAAGAGCTCATTGTGATGTTCAGCAAATATGTTTGTAAAAGCAATCATCATCTCTACTCACACGATGTCAAAGGCACTTTTGCAGGCTATAGAGACAAGCTAACCACGCTAGCTAATCGAAGTTTTAGAACAAGCAAGAGTTCTTACGAGCCACATCGTTCTATAAGCGACTCAAGTCAGCCAACGCTACCAATATCTACATCACCACGCAACCAACATCACTACTCGCTCGCTCACTCTATCATCTATTTCCTTTTCACACCACAGAGTTTGTAAAATAAAATTATGTGTCAACTAGTGAGTTCGAGTTTTATCCAGCATCAATACCAACGACACCATTTCTGGCCCTATTACAAATGCAACGATTAGTTTAAATTTGTTACGTCAACTACCCATCCATAAACGAAACTACCAGGAAGTAGTGATGTTGATATTGGTTATGAATTATTTGTCATATAATATTATATTTAACCTACTTTGTGAGATGAAAAGTATAAATACATGATAGAGTGATAAATATTCGTAGTGTGCTGTAGACACTAGTAGCGGTGGCTGAGTCCTTCAAGAGCTAAGTCTTTCTTGTTGCGCTAAGCTTGTCACTCTAGCCTGTAAAGGTGCCTCTGGCAGCGGTTGAATTAAGATGATAATTATATCATCTTAGAGAATCACAATAAGCTCTATAATGTATGACTGGCTAGTTCCTTCTTGGAAGCATGTTTAGAGTTAAGAACTTCTTGCGACTCCTTGGCTCTTTACTTAAGATTTCTTAACTATATAAAGTTTACCTGACGTCCTTCTAAAGCCCAGTCTTTTATCCCAGATTTTCCTACCTCCTGTCTGGCATTAGAAACAGGTCCTACGGTGTATAAATTCATTGAGTGTATAAACTGATTTTGCTCAGTGCCAAACCGTGTTATCCCACTCTATGTTATCAAGACACCCTGACGATGGTCTGAACGTCCGAATCCGGTCGATGACCAAGATGAAGTAGGCTATCACGGAAAATATCTCTGATCCAGCTTTGTGGAGCCAAGCATAACAATTTTTGTTTTATGTTAAAGCTTTTTGATACAACAATTTTTAAAAAAAAAATACATCTTCAAAGTTTACGATAGACAAATCACTATCTATTGATATAATTTTGTCATAATGTAACGCTTAATAAGATTTCATAATAATATATCTAATTATGTTAATCTTAATAAATATAATAAATGTTATAAAACATTTATAACAGCAGATTGTTAGATATTTGAAATAAAAATTTTGTTTTACGTGATAATGATGCCAATTAAATACATTACATAAAAAAGTTATTTATTTACAGTGAGAACTGTCAAAAAAAAAAAAAAAAGGTACATTTATGTAAGAATATTACTGGCAAACTGTACTTTAAATACTAAGTTTAAATACTGAGTTTAACTACTAAGTTTATATTTTGCAATTGAAATTCGTCCCAGTTAATTGGCCTCTTTAGCTTATGTAGATTTTCTTTGGGGGGCTTAGAGATTGGTTGTCAGGAGCTAAGGGGAATGGTCTGATCATGGCTCGTACAGGTTTTATGTTCATGATAAATTGATGAGTTCTCGGAAGTGATGAAATAGTCTATGAGAACAGAAAGGCCAATTGGAAAATAATAAAATAATCGGAGTTGGATTTGAAATATTTTGTTTTAAACACAGGTTGGTTACAGTCACCCTAACTAGTGGTCTGGCTGGGCTAATCACTCATCTTTGGTGCGAGAATTCAGATAGTGTTGACCCAGCATGGTGGGAAAAAGTGGAGAGCTAGGTTAGTGTAGCGAACGTTGGTAGCGAAGGCCGGAACTAAGCGTATGTGATGATTTTGTGTGTGTGTATGTGTGTGTGTGGACCAAAAAAAAAAAATAAAAACAGAAATCGTTTTACCACAGGATTTTTACATCTAAAGTTCAATCCCAAAAATGTGCAATTTTTTCAATTCAACTTTTTATTGCTTAACTTAAAAACTGCTAATTTCAGTTATATAACTCCTCAATGTTATTTTCTTTTTTATTTTTACACGTAAGAAACTAATCTTTTTCGTTTTTTGTTACAGCTCTTTGTAATATTATTTTTATGGTGTCCAGAATCACCATACTATCTGGTGATGAAAGGAAAACACGAAAAGGCGGCTAAATCATTAAGTTGGTTGAGGGGCAAATCAGTAGAGGATCCAGAACTTATCGAAGAACTGAAATCAATGCAAGAATCCATAAAAGAAGAAAAAGACAATAAAGGAAGATGGCTGGATATAATTAGCACTATGGAAGGTAGAAAAGCGTTAATAATCGTACAGGTGGTAGCCATGACAGAGATAATGAGTGGTCTAACAACAGTGCTGGTCTATGTATCAGAGACTTTCGCCAAAACCAGCGGTGATCCTGCAAAAGCTGATCTGTTTACCGTAATACTGGGTGTACTGTTGTTCTTAGTCACGGTGGTCTCAGCTTTCCTAGTTGATCGTCTAGGCAGACGCCCCTTATTGTTGATTTCAACTTTTGGTGGTGCAACCTGTCTGTTTTGTGCAGCCGTATACTATTATCTATATGAGGCTACCACAGTGGATGTCACCAGCATCAGCTGGATACCGTATGCTACAATTATTGGATTTATGGCTTTAATATCATTCGGCGTTGGTGCATTGATGCCAGTATTACAGAGTGAATTCTTTCCAAACAGCACCAGAGGCATAGCGTCCGGAATAACGATCTTCCATATTACAGTGCTTTCATTTATCTGTTTGAAAATGTACCAAGTTATTGAAGATGCTGCCGGTTTATATGTGAATTATGCTATATTTTGTGGATTCGCCTTGTTCGGTGGACTTAACGTGTATTTCTTTTTACCAGAAACCAAAGGAAAAACTTTTGCAGAAATACAAAAAATTTTACTAAAAAGCTGAATGTTTTTATTAAACTAAAGTAAAGACTGCATACTTCAAGATATTATTTGTACAAATACTCGTATTTTGATCATTATTGTATGAAGTTTTCTCATTTTAGATCTTGTTAAAACTCTAGTTCCTTATTTATATGTTTTCTATGTGCTATAGTATACATCTATCTCAAAAACAATTAAAGAAAGTCTATCCTAATTGGTCGCTTTATTTTTATTATTGTCCTTCACTTGGACTTAAATATAAATTTTTGTTTAAATAATATCTCGTTCAGATAATTTTTTAAAGAAGGATCTATGCAGGTTACCACAAACAGGTATTACACAGATAGCTCTAAAATTGATTGAAGTCCTGTTACTGCGGTCTATTATGAGGCTGGTGATGAATGGACCCCTGTTATTCAGCCTGAGGTTATGCACTTTTTGCATTTGTAATACACAGCTACGCAACTCAAATTTAAATGGGTTCAGTGTCTTTTCGAATAATCAGGCTGTATTGATGGTTGTGTTTTCACTTCCAAATTGGACTGGAATTGTCTGGAAGATTGGAACAATTATCTTTCTCCACGATGTTCTTCTACTAGCCCAGGTACCAGGATATATGGGAATCACAGGAAATGAAAAGGTGTATAGGTTGGTCCATTAGACACGTCTCTCTCAATCATTGATCCTTAACCTGCTAACGGCATGTGTCTCTAAATACCTGCCTGTCTAGCGATCAGGCAGGAAATCTTCACAGTATTCAGTGAAACTCAGTGGTTGAGCTCAGCGATTGGACTGAGCTAAGAGTGAGATATTGCTATGTCTTTAACGAAATGTCTCCCAGGCTCTGGTTGGATCATTATTAGGCATGACGTTAAAAGCGGTTACTATAGGTACCGGAGCTTATGCCAGGCCATTTGATTTAATGAGTAGGAGAAGGAATCATTCATGCATCTTATGACAGATTGCTTAAATTGTGGACAAAATCATTGTATGGAACAGGATGTCTGTGGAATGAAGAGTTCAGGCATTTTGCCTTAAGATTATTTAGTCCGAATTGATCGGTTTGCTATGAATCTTTGATAGTTCAGAACCGGATCTGGATGTTTGCTCTATATCCGGCATATCGTTGTTGTTTTTTCATTTGCATCCAGAGACGGATAATAATAATATGTGTAGGTAACAATAATAACATAAAATAATTTTTTCCACTTACCCTTTTTTTCTTTTTCCTCGGTCTTGTCATAAATAAGTGACTCCGTTCGGGAGATTAATTTTCTTTTTTCATTCTCTTGGCGCTTCCTAAAGAGAACGGGTTATTAGGTTACTCCATTTGCAAGCTCTCCTTAGTCTGTCGGTCGGCCTTCTCTTCATTCCCATGCATGCCACAAGTTCCGGTGGAAAACTACTTCCATGCCTCGATCTGTTGCATTTTGAATAATTTTCCGGCATTTTAAGACGTCTGAGGATTCACTTTTCGTATTATTTGCAAGGAAAGAGGTAGCCGCAAATGTGTCAATGAATATGACTACCTTTGGGCGAGGGAGATTTTATCGAGCAAGCTTGACAGCTACGACTTCCTCTTTGAAGTTGGTTGCTGAAATTTGCCTACAGTTGCTGAAATCTCAAATGCTTTGCAGTAAACATCTGCGGCAGCTTTCTATCTATTCCATTATTGTTTCTAGAGTGATAAGCTTCAACTTTAAAGTTGACGTCACTTCCTTTTTTAAGGAGAATTCTAGGAATAGTTTCGTGTGCTGGACATTAAATAGCTGTTTGAATGAAATTTTGTCTTTTGTTTAGAAGTATACCAACTGCTGCAAAAATAAACTACAGTAATGACTATATGAAACAAATAGTTAAATGCCTTTGTGTGGAACAAATGTGGGTCATGACGCAATGAACCTGATATTTCATAGATTACAAAAAAAACAAAAAAACAGGATACCCCTAGATCAGTTATAATTGACCAAAACGGTGATGATTTAAAGTGTTGACGACATATTCATTCTTCTGTGAGCAAATCTTCAAATATAAGCACCTTTATTTTTGGCTTATCTAGCGCACACTCAATACTCGCACATTCGAAGTTTGAGATTATTTAAACATGTAGAGTTTTGATTTAGAATATGTGTGAGACAAGTAAAATTTATTACAAATCTTATTTTTCGATTCGTCAAGTTTTTTTGAAGATAACGCCCCGTCTCCAACAATCAATTCATACAGCGAGCAAGTTAGCATTGTTCCTACAATGTTTAGTGAGGCACGTGGCCTGTGAAATGTTATTGGTGTGATGTGTTGTAGTGTAGTGCTAGCTTGTGGCGTGAGCAGTTTTGTGAAGGGCTTTTGCGTATGTAAGTTTTAAAAGAGAGAAGTATCAGAAATAAGAAAGTAGTCACCACTGCTAACAATAAATATATTCTATTAAAATATATTATTTCTATTAAATTATAAGTTATTTGCAAAGAAAGTATAAACTTATTAATATATTGTGGAACTGGCACTGATGCTAAGAGAACGACAAATAAGTGTTCGGCTTGAATGGCTACAACAAACTATATTGAAGGAAAGTCTTCTAATTGTTATTTCGAATCTTACCCTGTGAGAAGAAGGGGTACACAATGCTATCAAGTTCATGAACTCTAAAAGACAATGGTGGTCTTCTACCTGAATAGTCCCTTTTGCCAGCGAATGTTACATTAATTTCAAATTAAACATATTTTTATATTTCCAGCATTCATCACACCTGCCACAGCTAACTGGGATACTGGTAACAAACGCTATTTATAATAATTTAATCATTTCTAGCAAAAAGTGTTTCCAAATCATCATTTCTAAATTAAGATTTTAGGTATCGATTGTTTCCTCTGGTGGCGTCTATTTTAACGAAACGAAATGAATCTTGAAAACCTGAAGGGAACATACCTTTCTCTAATGTAAGGAACATTAATAATTTTAAACATGTAACATTATCCTGCAAAAATATATTATTATTATTATTACATGTTGAAATAATTTATATTATTTTCTTCAATTTAAAAAAAGAATAAAAAGAGAAGTGAACACAGGATTTTTTTTAGGAAAATCTATTCTCCGAGATGTACTTTTACTTAGTGTAGAAGCCCACTTTACAAAAGAAACAATCCCTATTAAAGAAAAGCGAGGAAATATAGTGTAGGAAATGTATGAAGAAGTTACCGTGGATAGGCGGTGTAGTGGAAAGGAAATCCTGTAGGCAGGAAAGCATTTCCTTTTGTAACAAAAAGTTTCCGATTCCTTGCAGTAAACGTGAAGAAAATTATTTATCATTTAACCTAACAATTCTAGCTCTAGACCTTCTAAAAGTTCTACTTTTAAAGAGATTTTCTGTTAGCCAGTAACGACTGGCGATAACGGAATACTATATGAGATTGAATTGATTTCTGTTTCTATTAATGTTTTACCTTCTTCAAATTGTTGATTTATTATCAATTTGGTGAACCTAATTATCTGACGGTAATGAAATAAGCTTTCTAGTGATTGTTTTATTTTGAATTGCCAAAAAATCACGTGATTTATTAATATCTTTTACACTCAAGTAAAGCGCGGACTTCAAAGTGAATTCTTATGAGGAAAACATAATTTGATTTTTTCCTGAATCCAAACTGATCCTAGGTAGTTCGAACCTTTCTATGAATTTTTAGATGCTTCAACATTTCGGTTCCATCGAACCCATAAAAACGATAAAAAAATTCTCGATCCTGTGCATAAGATCGCCAAGGCAATAAAGATTTACATACGAGTATATTCCACAAATTAAAAGAAACCTATTCTGGTAAAAACGATTGGAAACACCAGCAAAATGGTTTGAATGCTAATGATGCTAATTAGGTGGTTGACGATACCATGATAAAGTGAAGCGGGGTAGTTATGAGCATGGATTTCTATTTGGAACGTATAACTGCTAAATTTATATTAGTTTAAAGAAAAAACATTACTCCACTGTCTGGAAAGTGAATCGAAAGAGATACTTATATTAGGTAAGTGCGAGTGTGTGGGTATGTGTGGTGATAAACACAAGCAGCTGCATTCATTCATTAACTTCTGCAGGCCCTAATTTTATTGTGTGAATGTTGGGGGATACCAATAGAAGTTTTGTTTCAATTTTTTAGACTGGGATAACCGCAGCACGTGGGTCTTGACGAAACAGGCAGATTCCTGACGAAACAGCCAGTCCACTTTTCCCCTTAAGGGGAACCAGCAACGAACATAACTGTAGTGGAATCGTTTATTGGATGATCTGATCTCACCGTGATACTACAATATGTAGTGGAATCGTTTAATGTGATTCCTAGGTATGTAGTAGATGTCTTGAGGAGGGCGGAAGTTAGTTTAGATATTTTTGGAAGTTAGTGCTCGAATTATTAACACGGAAATTATAAAAATAGACTGTATTTGAACAATAATTTAAACGTAAAAAAATGGTAACTATTAACAAGAAATACTTAGAAATAAATAGAAGATAAATAATTAATAAATTAGAATGATTAAGATAAATGAACTAAGATGCACAACTAAAGAGATATGTAATAAAAACTGTATAGGGACGCGTAAACTGCTCCTCGTATATGAAGACGTACTGAAGTATAATCGTATAATCATCCCCTCTTCCAATGGAGCGAGTTTATATATTAGTGTTGGCCACACTTACACCAAGACATCTGACCTAGTGTGCGACCTTGTTTAGTTTGGTGACCACCGATTAGGTCAGTGGTGCTTGCTTTGATGACAGCAGCTGGCTACCGATTTAGGTCAGTGGCCAGACTTAGCGGTGCTTGCTTTGATGTAAGGGTATTTACCCATGGTTTGTTTGTTTGCCCGAGGCCTTGTCTTGAAGTCAGGCAGCTGGCTAGGCCACTAGTTGTAAATTATTCTTTCTTTGTTATTATTGTGAAGGTTTGACTTTGCTATGTCTCTGCCATGTCATTCTTTGTTATTATTGTGAAAGTTTGACATTGCTATGACTTTGCCATGTCATTCTTTGTTATTATTGTGAAGGTTTGGCATTGCTATGACTTTGCCATGTCATTACATAACCCTTTTACATTAAAGCGAGAATGATGACCGTCACTTTGTTAAATAACGCTTGCTAGGAATTCGCGGTTTACATTGAAATATTGTATTGTTGATGAAAAAAAGACTGGTTAATTAAAACTATATATACAGACTGATATTAGAAGACTGAAACAAATCGTAAACCAGCTTTCAATCAACCAAGGAACAATCAATATGAGAACCAATAAAAATATACAGCTCTAAGGCTTGCGATCAACCATTTCCTCAAGGATTCGGGCAACCTTAGGTCTATCCTATCGAACGTATAATATTTATATATTATAATTTTTTAGACATTTAAATAAATACTATAAATAAAAAAATCAACCAATCTAAAGTGGCAGTAAAGTAAACTAACTCCCAAAACAACTTTAATCAGAAATATGTTTAAAATAAAACTATTACCACAATATATATGGTGGTAAGTATAACTGACGCAGGTTTTGAGAAATTTATAAATTTCCAAATGAACAACACTTGAGTTTCCGAGTTGAGACCGTGTCGGTGGTTTGCTAGAATCCGATGTTTCTCTCATATTGCAAGGTAGCTTATTAGAGGAGCTCAATCAAGGTATAACGATCCTGAAGAAGCTCATTGCAATATGGGCGAAACTTCGGTTTCTAGCAAATTACTAACGCGGTCTCAACCCGGAAACTTAAATGTTTTTCATGAAAATGGCCGTGGAAACCCACCCCAAAAAAAAAAATTATAGTACTCCAAATAGCAATTTATCACTCCTAGTTAATTGTTTTGTTCAGAGTCACTGGATATTGTGTGACAATATCTGGATATCATCAATTGAGACCGTTTTCGGAATTTTTCTTTATTGTCAGTATTTGTTCATCAAGTTAAAATCAATTCTCTATACAAACTTGATGACCAAGATCCTGATGAAGGAGAAAAACTTAAAACCTAATCTGAATTGCTATTAAATATAAAATCCTGAATTTAATGTTTCTTAAAATGGTAATAGATGGTTGAACCGTAGATCATATAAAAAGAAGGAAAGAAGTTTTTAGTTCCTCTGGAAACTTCCAGCATTTTTCTTGAAAAAAATGTTTCGAATAATATTGGAAGCCTAAATATGTTTTTTCCAGTTAACAAACCAAGATCAATGAAAATCGTTGAGTACAAATTTCGAGAAAAACACGTGACAATGATGGATTGTTTGTATTGCAAAATTAAATCCTTTTTTTTTAATATATCAGCCTTCACAATCAATTAAAAGCCTATAAAACACAGTTATTAGAATATTTATTGTAAATTTTTGGTTTTTGGTAAATATATACAAGAGGAGTTTTATTGCCAAACAAAGAGAGTAGACTATTTGATAAATTATCTTACTGACAGTTATTGCTTTATAACTTGTAAACATAAATCATTTTACAATATGTCTAAATTAATATTTCAAACCCATCCAATTAATTCTATGTTACACTGATGTTTTCAGGTTATCAACATTTATTTCAGGGAATAAATATTTAATCATTTTTGATTTCACTGCCCCCACCCACTCAGTGTGGAGGGGGAACAAATTTTTTTTTTACTATTTACTGAGACAATGAAACGGAAAATGTTAGATATATATAAATATTACAATAATTTGTTCATTTGAGATAGATATTTTTACTTTCACGTACACCAATACAGAGTTTTCACCGGAAATATACGTTTTGAGGTTCCCTGAGACGGAAAAATGTTTTTTAGAAAATGGTACATTTGTAGTGTAATGGGGGGAGGGGAAGCTCCGCATAACTCAAAAACGGAAAATCATAGAAAGTTCAAACTTGCTATTTCGTTTAAGTCTCACTAGGGTACCTACCTGACAATGAGATTCAAAGGACAAGATCGATCTACCGAAAGCACCAGTTTATTGAATTGGATTTGTACCTGCCCCTGCTGCTCGAAAACGTGCCGCGTACAGAGGTTTTAGGCGTTTTGCGGAAGAAGCTTTTAAAAGGAGAATGGAATGGGTCAATAGGGGCGGATTGGGTAGATAGTTGGAGTGGAAGTAATTTATTGCGTGAATGTTGCATGAATGCGGGTTTTAGGCTAGCGGTGTAGTTATGACCCTTAGTTTTAGGCTAGTTTGTAAGATTAGATGTAGGGTTTCTCATACCCCCCAGGAATATTGAGTACTGAGGGGCGTAAGAGTGTGTGTATGGTTGAATGGACGAGCTTAGAGTGGACGGATGTAAATAAATTTTAACTGTAATGGATGAATGGAAGATAGTTTGGATAGGGTTAGGTTAGGTTCTTTGTCCCCTCAGGAATATCGAGTACTGGGGGGACCTATAGGTTAGGATTAGCTTGGTTAAGTTCATTTCCATTGTTTCAGGGCGTCACGCTCTGCGTTAGGGGCATCATTTAGGTTAGGGGCTTGTATACGGGCGGGTATGCGCGAGAGCCCAGGGACCGCTCTACCAGTTTGCCTTACAAAAAAAAAAAATATGGATTTGTACCGGTTTTTGAGGAGATTCTAGAAAACAGTTCCAATGATTTTCTGTAAACTTGGTATTGTATTAACAACATTTATTTGAATCGTTTCTCCAGCAAAAAAATTCATTTAAGCAGTGGTGGGGTTATGGTTTTCCCTAAAATGTTATTTTATTTTATTATATGCGATGCATATATATTATTCAGAATTATATATGTTGCCAACATTCCGAAGAATTTCAAGAAAATCGGTTGGCCGAATGTGCGATTTTAATGAACATTTTTTTTTTCCACTTTTTGGCGTTTTGCTAAAACGAAAAAGAAAATTTTATAAAAAGAAAATTTCTGTTTCTGCCCGGGTTGCTATGTTGGTACTTGTCCTCCAGTGCTTCTATATTTCTGTGTCAGTCAGAACAGTGAAATTTGAAATTAAGTAGAATTTGTCATTTTATATTTAATTATATTAATTGGAGTGAGAGAAAGTAGTGTGAGTGTTTCCATACCTGATTTTTTTTTGGAAAAATCCCCAAGTTAACTGGACCGTCAGCTTTAATATAAATAATAATTATAGCAGACCATCGGAGTAAATTGATATACTTTGAAGATAGTCCCTTGTTTTATTTTTAACCCAGCAGGGGATGTGCAAGATAGTGACGTTAGATGAGTCACGTGACTTTATCAGGAGCACACCACGAACGAACTTCCTCTATCTTCTAACCAATTTATTATATCCTCTTCCGTTCTAATCGAGATTACTGTTTGTCTTGGAAAAACTAACATTATCCATAATACGATTTACTCCCTTAAAAAGACATTGAAAGGGAACAGAAAAGATGTATTACATCATTCTCCCCTGGGAGCCTAACCCCCCCCCATTAGAGCCTACCCACCTTCAAGCTCTTCCGCTTCTGCTGGATAAGTTCTAGAACTGACCAGTTACAAAGAAAAAGGGAGAAAAGGTTACAATGAAAAAATCCTAGGTGTATTATTATAGGGCCTCAACTAAAGTAGGGTCTGGCTAACAAGATCCCTAGGGAACTTGCACCGTTATAACAGATCATTTTCAGGTAGTTGTGATGATCAAATGGCCAATCTCCTTTACTAGAACATGCTATACTAGCTTACATTCTCTTTCCTTTTATAGTGTCAGCCTCTTGTATTATGGTTATTTAAGGGTCGTATTTTAATTTCATCTTATCCAGGCTAGTTCTAGTGTTTCAAATATCCTTTCATATTTGGTGTAACAGCATCCTCTGTATAATTCTGTTTTTAATTTGTTTGACATATTAAAACTTCTGTAGAAATATTAAAATATCTCCGAGTGTTAGAGCAACGAAGTTGATTGTTACATCTTACTAGGAGGTAAGAGGAATTAATGCGATTTTCGAAACGGAATTTTCAACAGAAATATGTACAACTGAATACGAAAAAAAAATGTATATTTTTGTTACCTGAATATCTCAGACACGAAAAGTCGCAAGAAGCTCAAACTTGGTATTCTATTTAGACATTTCCCAGCATCATACCGAAGATTTCGGGCAGAATCCATCAACCGAAAATGTGAATTTGCAATTTTGTTTTCTTTCAGTTTTTCGTGGTTTTCTCGAAAATGGCTCCAACAATGTTCTTTAAAACTGGTTTTATAATCTACATAATATTAATAATCATTAGAAGCATTGATAGAATTCCGAATTTGATGAAAATCGGTTTGGCGGAAGTGCGATTTTACTGAATAAGTTTTTGAGTTATTTGGAATTTACTCGAAAACGGTTGCAACGATTTTCTTTAAACTTGGAATGCTTGTTGGACAGATAGAAACGTGTAGGGGTAGTGAACCCCCACCACTCATCCACTCTAGCGGAGAGAAACAGCCCCTCTCGCACAGAGAGGAGAGGTTCGGCCAGTGGATATATATATGAGAGAGAGACAGTCAAGGATCATTCTGTTCCATTCAGTCTTATACATCAGACATCATTCTGTTGATTCACACTCCGTACATATCATTTTAGCCACTCAGTCTGTCAGCTCAGTTCAGTTCTAAACTCTAAAGTGTAAGTCCTTGGCAGTCAGATATATATATATATATATATATATGTACATATATCAATTATATATCTTAAACCAAATCTTAAGGTGTTTATCTATCATCATCAACAACCAACATCTCCTCACAACACCCTTACAAACGTATCAGTTTTATTTTATTTTGTTATTATGTTAGTTAATAGTGAGCTATTGGAGATGTATCAGTTAGTTTAAAATTAAATTTGCTTTCTTACTTTTGACATAGAGCGCTCCACTATATTTACTAATGCTCAACCATATTTAAAAATGAAAATTCCCCAAAATTCTGGGGTAATCCAAATATTGGCTATTTGTTGCCGGATTTGCTGATTAATCTTAACATTTAGTAGCTACGCTCACTCTGTTGATCCTCCATGTTGTCTCTTCATTGATAATCTTTGAATTTAATTCCAGTACTTCTTCCTGGTGAATGTTTTAGCTTTAGTTGTAACTTGTTTGCATTGCTCGCCAATCAGTAAATCGAAGTAGATAAAGCAACCATCTCGATAATGCGCATTCTGATTTGAAACTTCATAATGGACTTGGAAGTATTTATTGTCTCAAATTTTTGAGAGCTGTTCAAACATATTTATATGTCATTTGTCTGTTCCTAAACTCTCCTTACTACTGATTTCTAATCAGAGATTTGATTGTGCCTATTTTTTTTTTGTTTTAAATACCATCAAACGCATTTTCTAGGTGATTGTAAATTTTTCCAAAATTCACTTGCTTATTTTTTTTCTATTATTTTCTCGCTTTTGTTTTGCAAAGTTGAATGAATTAAGTTGTGTGCAGTTTCTAAAGACGTACTGGATTTCTAGCAATTAACTATCCATTATTTTTCTTGATCTAATTGTAAAATGCTCACATAGTTCTCTTCATCAACTCACACACAGAAGTCTATATTGATAAATGAATTTAAATGTAGATTTTATAAATTTAATTTCACAAAATTACTCATGCAAATTGATAAATCTCCTGGTATCATCGCATCCCTTTTACTGGTAATAAAAGTGACAATTTATTTAAATTGAATTGTTAAAGCTAATATTCTCTTTTATTCATTACAATTTATTCATATACTATATTAATTAATAATTTGAATAATATGGTCAAAATGATGTTAGTGCTATTTATTTTTTATCTAATGTAAATAATGCTGAAGTAATAATAATATTGTAATCTGAACATTTTACATGTACATAACAATTTTTTTAGCCATTTTGTACTTTGTAAATACTCTTTAAATTGCTGTACTGAAATTTACAATAGCAATTTTTAACTGCATCTCTATCGCTTTAGCTTTTACAATGGTAGCTGGGATTTGTTGGTGAAATGACGTAACTCACAGTAAACTCACAATAATTTATATATTTAAGATTTTGACTGAGTAAAAAAAAGTAAAGAGAGATTAGAGCGAGGAGAAAGTGGTGGCCGAGCGAAAACTGAACGATGATGGTCGGTTGGTAGCGTGATGAGTGTAGGATGATGTGTATTGAGTCGCTTGAAGAGTGATATGACTGGAACTCTTGCTTGTTCAAACAGTAGTGTGCTAGTGTCGTTAGCGAGATGAAACTTCCAAGGTTGATATGGTAACTCTTACTCTCCAGAGTTAAACCGTAGACTGAATGGTACTCTTCAAAGTTGAGTTGGTAACTGGCTTTTACAGTGATGGCTTGGAGACTATCCCGTTCTCTTTAAAGTAAAGTAGGAGTTTATCTGTTGGAAACTGACCTCTTCATAATAGAATTTCTACATTTCTGTGTAAGCCCATCATAGCCATCTCTTACCGCTAGAGACAGCTATGAACCGCTGTCGTGGTTGAAATGTGATCGTCAATAAATTGCAGTGGCCGTGTCCGAGGATGTAATGCGCAGTTAAAGTGCGCTTTGTGGATCGTTAATAGGGTTTGCTAATGAAACTATTGAGTCTAGTTTTTCTGTGACGAATTTACAGGCGTGGCCATTTTTAGATGATGAAGATGAGTTCACTACATTGTTATTTAATGTCCAATTTTGATCATCCGTTAAGGAGTAAAGTGTTTTTTATTTATTTTAAAATGGATGATAAAGACCCGTCTAAGAATGAGATTATGTTCGGATTCTTTTTAAGTAAATAGTTTTCTAATTAATTAGATTTGTATAGTTGTTTATTTTGTCTGAGAAAATTGATTTTGGCAGATTTTAAGAAGGATGGGAAGTCACGTTACCCCTTAAAGTGCTATTTAACTAAATTAGTTTCCGCCTTCAATGTAATATTGTTTAGTTTTAACTTCGTAGTATGAAGAAAAATTTATAATTTTTTTTAACAATAAAAACTGCATTAAGAGATAGTCATGGTTTGTTTCACACTAGATTTGTTAATATAATAAAATATAATTAAAAACTATCTGCCTCATAGCAAGACGAGAGCCCAGGTTTGTTGTTAATAGGAAAAAGCTACAAAGCTCGGAAAAACGGACGACTATTTAGAAGAGATGAAGTGAGAAAAATAAATGAAGTCGTGGAGGTGTTAAAAAAGCATACTACGGAATTACATGGCCGTGGAATTACATGGACCAATTTACGAATGTAATTGGATTATCTCAGTATGTAATAGAACTATCAGAACGTGAAGAACGAGATCTCATACGAACTGTCTGGCTATGATAGTGATTATAACTTCTTTTTTTTTTTTACTAGTAGTGGTAGTGGACTTAACCAGAGTGGTTGTGGTTTCATTGATATGTGCTGCTTAGCGTGTGAGAGCTGAGAGCTTTTAGAAGAGAGTGAAGAGAGAGAGAGAAAGTTGCGTGGGGGGGAGAATGTATTGTGTGTGCGTTGTGCATACGGTTAGCTATATAAAGGCAATGGAAGAGCAAACCAGACCGTCGGCCACAAGTTTAGTATATGTGTGTGTATGTGTGCGTTTTAGAGGCTTTCAGGGGACACTGTTCCCGCAGAGATAATATGGACGGCATTAGGGGCAAGTTGCTGGCAAAGGGTATTGTAACCAGTCTATGGTGTCTCTCTCTCTCACACACATACTAAATGGCAAAGGCCTGGCCCGGATATGGGTCCTGCATAAATGAATCATTTTAAAATGCATGACCCCTTCCTCTATAACTACTATCACTACAACTCTCCTCCTACCAAGCCACCCACTCAGTCACTGGCGGGTTCACCACACACCATAATGCCATACACCGGCTAAACGTGCAGCATACTTGAACAAATTTCAGCATACAGTTTTTAGAACAAAGAGAGGCCGTGTACAAAGTGAAACCCCCACCTCCACCACCTATCGTGCATCATTTTCTGTTACATTTAGGGATGAGCTCTTTGCGGACACAAAATGTAACAATGTAATTATATGTCCCACTGCAATAATGTGAATTACAACAAACAGTGTAGATAGATGACCGTTTACTAATAAAAATGTTATCGATAGCTTCCCGCCCCCCCAGATAAGTTATACTAGATTTCCCGAAGTTTCATATTCCTATAATAAAGAATTACTAATAGGACACTGGAAATTTACTAATGAATAATCTTACTATAATTCTTTAGTATTATATACCAAATTCTAAAGACTTTTCACTCCTAAAACAAGACGTAAGCTCCAGAAAGTTTGAATTAGAACTAGTCCAATTTTATCTCTTCGGTTGGTTTAATTGTAAACATACAAACAAACAAGAAGGGAAATATTCCTTTAATTTCTTATTAAGTTACACTTGGTGTGGCAACCCGCGTTGGTAACTTGCTCAGTTTGAAATAATAATAAAATGTCGATTTACTGACTTAGTTGTACTTGTACTTTGCATTACATTGGTGATAGTATTTATTTACTTATTTTTTTTTGTGGTTTTGCATTAAACAATTATTTTGTTTTTGAAGGCTGGAAAAACCAACATATTGACATTTGACATCTACATTTGGCTTTTAATTGCCTCAAGTTGCCAATATGTTGGTGGAAAAAAACCAGCCCTGTCTTTTCAAATTAACATCACTCTTTTAATCTCTAATCATGCTTCTGCACCCTCTT
This sequence comes from Triatoma infestans, assembly GCA_011037195.1. Taxonomy (NCBI): domain Eukaryota; kingdom Metazoa; phylum Arthropoda; class Insecta; order Hemiptera; family Reduviidae; genus Triatoma; species Triatoma infestans. The sequence goes on along the minus strand of JAAEAF010000095.1, from coordinate 72,697 downwards.
CTCCTTCTTCATTCTCCATCCTTGCAGAGATTAGTGTATCTTGAGCGATGCGGCTCTTATTCTTTTAATCTTGTAGACATGTCATAACTAAAACAATTTCATGGTTAATGCCAGGTAATACTATGTTGTTTTGGTGTCTATTATGAGTGAAATGTACACAGAACTAAAGTATAATGATAGATAATTCCTAATCTGACTTATATTTTTATTTTATTCCCTTTGATGAAATTATATATGCATAAAGCGCTTCCTTTTCCATTAATGCCAATATGCTTATTGCGCAACAAGGAAATCGTACATACTCGGACAGTTCGACTTTCAGACTTTCCTCTTTTCTTACTGCACCTGTTACAGCTAAAGAGTGAATGACTGATATCGCCATAATCCCCGTTGCCACAATCGCATTGGGACTATTTGCGATTGTATTTAATAAAGGTGCGGCTTGGTGGGGTTACGGTTAAATCTCAATTGCATTATCTGTTACACAAATGCTTCAAATTCCATCATATCACATATGATATCTCTAGTTCCCTTCCCATCCGCAAGATGTGGGACAATTATTTCTGTCACTACATCCATGATGATAGGTATTTGGGGAACAAACATCCCCCAAGCTTTCACAAACTTCATACTCATGAAGAGAATAATTTAGAAATCTACATGTCGGAAAAACAGCAGTAAGTGATATGATTTCTGGTTTCTGAGGGAATGAAACCGCCTGAAACTTACTACTGAATGTTTAAAGCAATTGGACGTAAGTTGTGTTTATCGTGCGAACTAATGTGTTGATCAATTCCAAAGTGGCCGAACAAATATGTCTGATTTGCAATGTACATCATTGAATCTTGCACAGATGCTTGTAACCAAGAAGACAGATGTATTGTGATAGAAGATCGAAACCTGTGATCCTAGAATATAGCGAAGACATATTCCAGGACAGAAATCGCCCACCCCCACCCCCAACTTACTGCGCTAATCAATGCTTGAAACTATTGAAAAATTAGGCGGGCATTTCTGCCTTTGCGAACAGATAACAACAATAGATTTATTTTGATTAGTCTCTTCAAGGAGGCATTAAATGGCTGACACAGCAAGGAAGACGTGAAAAGAAATGTGCAAAACTGGCTCACACTTCAAGTCTAAAAATTTGTGTATTTGCTTTTTTTGTACAGCTGGTATAAAAAAAGCCTACTTAAGAGATATGGCAATATTAGGGGGATTAAATTGAAAAATAAGTAAATTGTGAGATTCATTTTACACCGAATTAAAATTATAATAATCACTTGTAACTTTACTTATTGAATCAATGAATAAATCAATTTGGCATACTGCTTTATAGCAAGAATTAGGCTGGGTTGTTGAGCAATTATACAGTATCACTTTGACTTGTCAGTTCAAGCGTGATTCATTTCCTTACACCGGATTAACTTCTATTTTTGATAAATTAATTGAAATAATTCTCTCTAGTGCCGAAGAATTCTGCTGTTGTCACAAAAATAAACTATAACCTTATCATTGTATCTTTCATTAAATTAATCACATATGATTAAAGTAGGTATAAACTATTTAAACTGCGTTAATTTTCAATATAATCATCAATTATGTATTGTTAAATCAATAAACATATTATATATAACATTTTATTTCTTTTAAATCGGCGAAACTGTTAATATTATAAAAAAAATATGAATGAATAGTTTATACATGCTCGTTATAAATCATACTTATGTGAGACATTAATACTACATAGAATATATTATCATACATAGTCTTCATCAGCCATTACAGTTGACCATAGCTATTATATATATGCATATAAAGATAAATGTCCTGAATCACTGTCAGACTGATTCATCGATGCAGAGCCGAAACTATTGAAGAAACTTTAAGAAAGGATTTTTTGAAATTTAACACCTAATGGGGTGAAAAGGGGTATCGAAGTTTGTATAGGAAAAGATACTACGTAACACCTGAGTGAAAGGGGGTGAAATTAATAATTTAACACATATTTAAAAATTCTTAACCAATTTAGAAACATCTACAAAGCGTAGTATGAATTTCACCCAGTCGAAGAGCTAGTGTATAAATTTTTGATTGGGATGGTTGGTTTTTTTACATCATAGAGACCACATGACTGTCATCAACCAAATTAAATGGCAATGCTTCTGTCGACCACCAACAAAACTTTGAAACTGCAGTTTAAAATTACACCTAACTCAGTGAGTTGCCAGAACCTCCATAAAAATTGTTCTCCTGGTGAAAACTGAACTCCTGTCAAAAAAGTTGACATGTACGCATTACCTACTTAATTTTTAAAAAAAGATTACAAGACAATTTTAAAATATTATGCAAAAAAGATATTAAATATATTAAAAAACTAAGTCTAATCGAAGAAGCTGTTGCTGTGGTAATAACCATTTAGCAAAAGACGATTTCATCATATATTCTGTCCAGTGTAATATTAAGAAGGCACTAACTTCCAAAAAAAAAAAAAAATGTGGTACATATGTTGCTTTATTAAATCCACTCTTTTCCATATGAACGTGGGATGACATTACTAAATGATATGGACCAGAAGACAACAGTAAGGCTGTAAGGTAGTTTAGGCTGCTTTAGAAGATAGAAATGCCGGAGCATTAGTAGAAATGGCCGTTAACAGCACGTGTTATGCATCCCCAGGGGGTGGGAGACAGATAACAGCGAACTTTAACTACCGGTGGTAGTAATAGGCAAATGACTTTCTTTACAAATGGAAAATTATGTAATATCCAGCAAATTGTGCCGCTTAATTATCTTTGTTAAATGCCGCAAGTAAGCTTAGAAATATTGTTTATAGATCTTACCTTTTGCTTATCATTTTTTAATGTATAGCTAATCAATGTTATCTCGGGGGAGAACCCGAGGGAAAACCTTATACAACTACACTTTTGACGGAAGCAGGATCGCTCGGAACACTCTAAAATAAAATTTTCCGGAAAGAGAATAAAAGTGATAAACGTCTCTATATTTAGTTTAGATACCTTTAACTTTCTTGTCGTTCATCTAAAAGTTGAGAATTGTGGTTGAAAAAAAAACAAAATCAGAGATATTTTCTGTGATAGCCTGCTTCTATAATCTCCTTCAAAAAATATAGTTTAAGTCATACATCCCCACTCATTGATGTTTCCATTTAAAAAGGGAACAACGTCACTATAAGGCCGAACATGTGTTTTCCCATTCAGATAGCAAAACCCCTCTTAACATAGTTCCGTCATAACAAAGACTTTTAAAATCCAGTGTATCAACTGTATTTGCTCTGTGTAAGTCTCACTCTTTAACAGAAAGCATCCTGACGATGGGCGAACGCCCGAAAACGGTCGATGGCCACAAAAAGAAGCAGGCTATCACGGAAAATGTCTCTAGATAGTTTCCAGCTCTGCGTAACCAACCACCACAACAACAACAACAAAAATCTGGTATGAAATACTCACACTACATTCTCTTACCGCTATTAACACAATTTTTATGTAAGAAAAACTAGCTCTTGCCCCGAGAGTTTGTCCGCATGAAATTCGTATTACGCTTTCTAATGTTTATAGATTAGGTACGGAATTTAAAAAATGGGCGGTAAATTATTAATTTCAGCCTATTTCATTGGCAAGTTTTGTTATCATTTTCCTATACAAACTTCGACACTATCTTTCACCCCCCTTGGGGTCGTATTTCGAAAACTCCTTTCTTAGTGAGTTTCTATGTCACAAAAAAAGCTACTGTCCAAATTTCATGTTTCTTGCTTCAGTAGTTTCGGCTCTACATTGACGAAGTAGTTAGTCAGTCAGTTATTCAGGACATTATTCTTTAGTGAAGATAATCAATTTTCTTTAAATTTTAAATTGCTACTTAATTCTCATCGCTTCTTATATAAATATAGATAGGGTAAGAGGAAACAATCGATTGATTTTTATTAATTAATTCAATCGATTGTATTGTTAACATTCCAAAAATATGACAGTTACGATAATTTGATACGATCGCAATACTTATCAGGAATCGAGAAAGTAAAAATATTGGTGAAACACACACAAACTCTCATGAGTTACTTGATGCCTTCATAATATAAACGTTCCATTACGGTTATATGGCACCGAAGTGGTTCCTTATAGTAGAAAGTTTGCCGCTCTCTCCCATAGCCCTGGATAAGTCAATTTTCCTGATAAAAAATGTTTCAAATAAAATTAATAGGAATTTATCTGTGTAAATAGTATACAAACTTGAAAGAAAATCGTTGGAGCTATTTTTGAGAAAATCGCGAGAAACTAAACAAACAAGAAATAGTTCAATCGCTACCTAATGCCACCCAACCCTCTTCGGTAACTCGATCTGGTACACAGATGGATCCAAAACTCCGACTGGGGTCGGAGCTAGGGTCTACGGGGGCAGGCCTAAAGTTAAAATTAAGGCCAGCCTAGGGAAGTACGCCACGGTCTTTCAGGCTGAAGTCGTGGCGTTACAACTCTGCGCTAGGGAGATTATAAGGCAAAGGATAGTGGGTAGAAGAGTGACCATATCTCCGACAGTCAGGCAGCCCTGAAGGCACTTTCCTCACACCAAGTGGTCTCAAGACTGGTGTGGGACTGCCTACTTGCCCTCACCGAGGTGGGTACTCGGAACAAACTGACACTCGCCTGGGTGCCGGGACATGCGGGGTTCCTGGGCAATGAGAGGGCGGATGCCCTAGCGAGGGAGGGTTCGCAGGATACCTTTATAGGCCCCGAACCCTTCTGCGGCTTATCCAGGAGCCTCATTCAAACTTCTATCAGGGGTTGGATAGAAGAACAGCGTCTGCGTTGGTGGGAGAGAACACCAGGACAGAGGCAGGCAAAGCTCTTCATCAAAAGACATTTGCCTAAATTTACCAGAGACCTGCTGAGCCAGACCCGAAGGGTTAATTGTGGGTCTACTAACAGGGCATTGTAGGCTGAACAGACACATGCACCACATACAACTTGCGGATAGTGCGGTATGCCGATTCTGCAAGGTAGGGGAGGAGATTCCGGCGCACATCCTTTGTGAGTTCGCCGGCCTGGCGAGGATTAGGTTTCTTCAATTGGGGACGGGCAATCCCGAAGGTGGAAGCTTCATGACGGGTCGCTCTCAGCTTTGCTAGGATTGATTAGGAGGGCAAAGCAGAGGGCTGTTCTGTAACGTAAGCGGATCCACAATAGACCTCGATTTGTAGGTCGCAGTGGAATGAGGCTCCCCCCCCCCCGCTTCTATTCTATTCTACCCTAATGCCAGATGCAATGGTAGAACTTAAACGGATACATACACATAAAATCATACACCACACACACACGTAAATGATGTACAGGATCATTTGCTAAAAAGTTTATTTTTTCGTTTTATGAGACCTCAAAACATATATTTCGGTTAAAAATTAATTTTTATTCAAATTGGTCACGATCGCAACCTACTTCCTCTTACAGGGGTAAGAGAAAGTGAAAAAAAAAATTATTTAAAAGCTTATTTAGAAAAATTATTGATTCTAAATAACTTAGGTATTTCAATTCAACAAATAAATGTTAATTTTCTCTTCGGGACAGTTTCTCTCCTTGTTTCTTTATTTCATGAATGATAATTTTTTCAATTCAAACATTGTTTTACATTTCTTTATCCTAACGTTCAACAGTATTGGTCTCTTTCTTGGTAAATTGAATTATTTTTGCTAAAAATATTAAAGAAGTCAGCCGAGAGAGAGCAAGCAAAAAGGAAAGTAGAAGTAAAAAAAAGAAGTGAAATAAAAGTACGGTGAAGGGCTTTGGAAATTTATGGCTGTAGAAGATCTAGACGAAGTGAGAAATGCAACTTGGAAACTTTATAATGCTTACATAAATTTACAGAGAACTTCTTGCGCAGATTTATTACGCAACTATTTTAAATACATTAATTTATTAAATGATAAATCTGAGAAATGTAGTAGAATGGGGAGGCAAAGGTGGAGATGATTAAGACAGGGTGCGCTTCCCCCATTGCTCCTTATTCTTTATTAACGTCATTCGCTTTGTTTGTTAGTTTCGGCTTTCTCTTTTTATTTTATTTTTATTTGAATCTTTTACTGTCAGTTCCCAGTAAACTTTAGGGATTTTCATCATTTATACCACAAAGTTTTATAATTCAGTTTTCTGGCAAAAAATTTTTTTATAAATATACCCCCACCATATATATGGAGAGATATGTGACATAAAACAAACGTGACGAAAATGTACTGTTTGACTAATCATAATTTGTGGCTCTCAGAGTTTCCTGGAGAATGACCAGTTCAGGCTTGAATGACCTGAAGATGTAGAAGAATATTTCTTAGGCGTTAGAAATAAGTCCGGGAAACAAAACGGCCAGACGGTGGTTGTATGGTTGGAAACGACGGCAGACAAAGTAACACCACTTTTGAGCGAATAGTATTTGTTTTCTAATAGTATCTCAATCTTGCACATTGTGATGTGATGTAGCAACTTCAGAATATCCAAGTCCAGCGTTGCAAAAAAATTGAAAAGCCGATAGAAAGATGTGATAACCAAAGTAAGTGCATAAATTTTCACTGGGTCTGGATGACAGAATTGCAAGTTATAAATAATGTTTCCTATGGGAAATGGCGCGACTACATAATGACTCCATGATAGATTACTGATTTTCTCTGCGGTTTCCGCGATTTCATATTGAATCTATGAAAAGTCATTCACCCAACACTCTTTCCACAGATGTTTCCTCTAGAGAATTTATAACCATTTCACAAACATTAAATCTGTGTGTGTTTTTTTTACGTGAATGAGTGTTTTCCATTCTGTGTGAACAAAATATCTTTGAAACAAATGAAAAATTGCTTAATATTCTAAACAATCAAATCAATTAAACAAGCGAAGGTTTCGATCAACATTTACCAACAGGAAGTATGCCTTTTCTTGTTACTTTCTCTTATTCCTACTAAGAGGAAATATTGTAAGTTTTCGATATTGAGTTTTCACCGGAAATATCCGTTTTTAGTTCCCCTGAGCCCAAAAAAATGGTTTTTAGAAAATGGTCTGTGTGTGTGTGGTGCGGGGGATGTATGTATGTATGTGAACAGCAAAAACGAAAAACCGTAGAAAATTCAAACTTGATATTTCTTTTAGGTATCACCATGGGATCCGACAGTAGATTCTTGTCAAAATTTCTCAACCGGAAGTACCACTTTACTGATTTTTTTTTGTTTTTTAATTTTTGCGATTTTCTGAAAAAGTAGCTCCAAAGATTTTCTTGAAACTTTGTACATCAACTACAAACTTTGTACACAAACAAAGAGCTACAAATTTTGTTTGAAACATTTCTCCGGGAGAATTCATTTAAGAGTACTTTTGATGGTAAGAGTTCTCATGCGTTGGTCTAGTGGCTAGCGCACTCGCCTTTCGTGCGAGAATTCAGGGCTCGATTCCCGTGAGGGCAAAGTCGGTGTTGATCCAGCATCGTGATAAAAAGTGGGAAGCTACAGTTAGTAGCGCCCTAGGTAGCGAAGGCTGGGACTAAACGGCATGGGAACTGTGCCGTGCTTACCACACGCCCCCCAGTCAAATCGCCGTCTGGCAAGCCATGGCCCTTCATAGGCTGTTGCGCCATAAGGTTTTTTTTTTATGGAAGGAGGGGGTTACGGTTTCCACTAAAGTGCTATTTCAGTTTGTTACACAACTCTATCATCTAAATAATATTAATTAGAAGTAAATATGTTGTTGAAATTACCAGTTTGAAAAAATGGAAGTGCATTTTTACTAGGAAGTATTTTTCAATGTTTGCGATTTTCTCCACAAAAACACGGACGAATTTCATTAAATTTGATACTGTAACTATAAAATCTGTCAATCACAATTTTGAAAACTGGAGTAAGAGAAAGTTGTGTGAGTGTATCACACCAGATTTTTTTCGTTATTATAATGAGATCCGGATTTATATTAAAGATTAATAGTTAAAGTTATTATATTAAAGATTCATAGGATTCGAAGATTGGAGAAGCGCATTAAATGAATCAAAAGTTAGTTACTCCTTGTGCAGACTAGAAAGGGAGAATTCGATTTATATAACTAGAGCGACTGCAAAGGTTCAGAACGGTCTTACGACAGTTTACGACCAGTTTACAACAGTGAGAAACTATCAACTACCTTCTCATTACTCAGCCAGTCTGTCTCTTTATATTTCACTCGCTAACTTCTAACTATTTCACTGTAAAGTCCTGGCAGTTTGTGTGTTCTTTTCATTATACTCAGTGTTCAGCTCATATTCTAGTTTATTTCACTAAAATCCATTCTCTCTGAATCTCTCTCCTTCTCACATCTATTATAGTTATTCACAACGATTGGTTCCGAATTAATTGATAAATCGTAAATATATATTATTAAACTACCATTTCAGTATAATAATATGGTAGAGTATTCTTTATAATATTAAAGCTAGAATTCCCAGATTTGAAGAAAACTGGTTAATAGGAAGTAAAGAATTGGGTTACTGATTTCGGGGGGGGGGATTTCTCGAAAACAGTCATAACAATTTTCTTTAAATTTTAAACGCTGACAGCACAGGTAAATGTCACGTTTACTTGAAATATTTTTTCCGGATGAATTGATTGTAGAGGATCCCGGAGGCGCTCGCTGTCTTTGGGACTATAATGGAACACTCCATCACTGTCACCAACATCTAACTGCTTGCTCAGTATATTGATGTTAAAACACTGAACTTTGTGAAAATACCAAGTTTAAAGGAAATACATGAATTTTCAAATAAAATTATATTTTAACTGCAGTAAGAAAAAGACTTGTGAATATTTCAGAAAGTTATTTTCATTTCTTAATCAAATATCCAAGTATATACCACTATTGTAAAACATGCTCAGAAGTATACCAATCACGTAAAACACTTTAAGGATTCTGGATGCGGCGATAAGAAATATGTCTGGAAATGACTGCCACCTAATCATGTGAACTCGGAAATAAAAGGCTGTACATTTTAGCCCCCCAACCAGTAATAAACAGTTGGCATTTTAGCCATGTGCTTAATACAAAATAATCCAATTAATCAGAAATAAAAAGTTAAAGCAAAAGAAAATATATTTTTATATTTATATAATCTAGATTTGCATTGATAGAGAATAAATGTGAAGGATAAAAAATGGAATAAACTTTCAAAGAATAGATTAACCCTGAGTTGCTGCTACTCGCGGTTTAGTTGATTTATATTCTGATCATGCTTACTATTTTCTGGGGTTCTTTAACTTTTTTTTTTTTTCAGTGATTTATAGAAAAAATGTTGAACTATTATTATGCAGACTTCAAATCTTGTGAAAAATTTACTGTACTTAACTTGGACTGGAAAATAATAGTTTTTGAATATTCTAATTCTAATTCCAATTGTGCATCCCGGTTTCATCTTATATCAAATCTGTAGCAGTAAAAAAGCTAAGAGTGAGATAGGAGATAATGTCAGTTCCTAATTTTGTGTCAATATTTCCACCCTAAATCTTCGTGCAACCTAGATGCAAAATGCACGTAAAAGACGGTGAAAGAAACGGTATTTCATTCTTTTTAACAGACTTTCTATAAAATGGATCGTCCACAAGATCCTCCATCCAGTGTGACTGTTCTGTAACCATGGCACTGATCCTCCTAGAGGGAAGGGATTAGCTCAGTTGTAGCGCGCTGGGCTAGCAACGCGGAGATCACGGGTTCGAATCCAGCCGTGCTACCCTTAGATTTTCTCTTCCTAGGAGCCCCTACAGCTCAGTGTCCGGCGATGGACAGTGTTGTCTGTAGCGGGATAACACGAGGCCGGCAGTGCACTGAGAAGGCACCGGGCGCAAATGACCACAGATGTTTAGACGCCTTAAAAAAAAAAAATAATCCTCCTAGATTCTCTATTATCTCTCTACAACAATAAGCGGTAGCTTAGTGAACCTTCCGGCAATAGCTTGGATTGTCCCGCAAATCTGCTTCAGTAGAGGATAACGCTTTCTTGTGAACCACCACTTACTGGCCGCGCAGGTAGTTCTTTACGAGATACCGGCCGAAAGGTACAGGTCCAAGTAGGTGGCCGTAATCTGTCAGCCTTTGCATTATCTTTGAATGATGTAATAGGATCCGAAGAGCGGAGAAACACAAAAATGAATCAATCTAATTACTCGCTACCTAGGCCAGACTAGGGTGGGATATTCTATACTTATTCAGCCGAGCTAGCCCTACAAGAGGACAGATTTTACAACAGTTTACGACCAATTCACAACCAGCCAACATTCTTCTACTACCTCCTCATCACTCAGCAAGTCTGTCTCTAAATATATCTCTCGTTACCTAACTTCTATATACTTGTAAAGTCCTTGCAGTTTGTGTGTTCTCTCATTATACAGTGTTCAGCATATATTCTAGCTTATTTTTCTCAAATTCTCTCTCCTTCTTACATCCATTATAAATGACCCTGTACCCCGGCACTCTACTAATAACTTACACAAATAATTGAAAACCTACTCTAGAAGGAAGCCAAAGAATACTGTTCCTCCAAAATCCTCTAAAAATTAATTTTCCCCCAAAAAATGTCCAAACAAAAATTATAGATCTCAGTTTTACAAAGCTCAAAGAGTATCAGATGGATGGAAAAAGGGATCTATGGAGAAATACATTTTCAGAATTTGGCCAGCACCGCAGACCCAACTAGGAATTTATATGATATCTATGACACACCCAAGTTAGCAGTTGAGTTATCATTTTCTTCAGATGTGAAGGCTTTTATTTTTACTTTCTCTTATTGTTACAAGAGAAATTAGGAATTAGAATCCTGTCAAAATATCGAAATTGAGTTTTCACAGGAATTACATCGATGAGTTCCTCATATTCTCTCTCTCTTCCCTCTCTCTCTTGAAAGCTTCATTAAAAGTCCGGCCAATAAAAAAGCGATTTTACTGAATGTTTAAATGGGTTTTGCAGTTTTCCGCAACTTTCTTGAGAAGCCTCTTACGATTTACTTTAGACTTGGTACACTGACTCACACACATATGCAGGTGGGTCACTTTTTTATGGATTTTTTCCAAGTAAAAGTGTCTAGTGAAGCTAGGATGTTTTCTAAATTGCCATTTTAATTAATCAACCATGATTGGTATGATTGATAAAAGATCTTTTCCGTTTGCAATTTTCACGAAACAAGTTTATTTAAGCAGGGCAGGATAATTATGATGGCTGGGAGTTGGGAGGTCGTGAGTACATGTTCTATGTATGTTGCAACTGTCATATGACAGATACCGTTTGATTTTTTTTTAATTAAATCTTCATTTAAGGATAATAATAAAAACAAAATAAATTATGTCTTCGTCAGAAAAAGCAAGGTATATATATATATAGATATATATCTTGTTGTTGAGAAAAATATATGAGAGGAAGTTAAGAAAGGATTTAACACATTCACGGATGATAGGATGGGGATGGGTGCACACTAGTCGTGTAAGTGTGTGTGTGTGTTTTTGTGTCGTAACAGATTTCTTTTTTTTCTTTTTTTGTACAGCAAGAAAAAAATTATTTGTTAGAAAGTATGTTGGAAGTATTACGTAATAAATAAGGAGAGCAGGCAAGCAGATGATATTAAGCCGTTTTAATCCAATTAAGATTGTGATATATATATATATATGTTTTGGCCCATATAAGGGTAATAAAAACTTAATTGTGCTATAGCGTAAATATCCTTTTTTCATGGGTGTGTGTGTATGTGTGTATGGCATGTTAGCAGTAGAAGAAGTGGCTCTACAAAACATTTTAATTGTTTACTGGAGCGTTATAAAGGATTTTCATGAAAAATATGGGATTATATCTTGGCAGCAAATATAGAGAGGGGGCGATATGTGTTAGGTTAGTTAGGACTGTTTTTTTTTTTTTTTAATTCGCGAAATAAATTTTAATTGAATATAAAATTATAATTGGTAGATAGTTGTTAATTAATTGTAAGAAATATTTGTGAAGGAGAAAATTAATTTCATTTAATTAAAGTGCTAAAATGAAAAATATTTACTTGAAAGAAATATCTTTTAAGATGAAGCAGTTTAATTTCTACAATCTTTAATTTAACTTTTTTTTCCAACAAATTTGGTGAGAAATCAAATAAATAACAAAATCTGGTATGAAACACTCACAAGGCTTTCTTACTGCAGCAGTTTCCATAATTAAACTTTTGAATGTCTATTACTGAAATGTTTTGTTGGCTTTCGTATAATATAGTTGGGAGGACCATGTGAAAAATAAAACGACCTTCCAACTTCCCTAGAATATTCTAAAAATCAATTTTCTTAAAATAAAAAAAAATACAAATAAATGCGAGATTGATCTATTCAAGTTTACTTAGATCTAGAGAATAATATATGGGTTAGTCATAAAAAATGACCGTTTTTCTTGCAAATTTAAAAACAATTTTATCTTATTTAAAACAATTTATTTGAATATTCAAAGTATACACCGTTGGGTTCTATGGTTTGTTTCCATCTCGAGGCTAGCTGCCGAATTCCTTCGCAATGCCACTCTTTGGGTTTTCAACGGAAGAATTCCGCTACTCCACTTTGAACCTCGTCCCAGAGAATTATAGGTTTTTCCTTGAAGATAGTGCGCCAATGACCGGAGCAGATGGTAATCCAGAAGATGCTAGGTCCGGACTAGAAGCAGGTTGGGGGACAACCTCAATCCCTTGCAACTCTGAAATTTTATTGTTTGGTGTAAGGAAAAATGTGTGGTCGAGCGTTATCTTGTTGAAACAAAACTTTATTTCCGTTAACTAAACCCTGGGTAATGCTGGGCCAAAACAACGTACATTCTTTCTAACTGCTCGCTATAAAGTTCCGAATCAATAGACTGACCATCGGGAATGAACTCATAATGAATTACGTCTTCATAATTCCAAAAAAAACAACAAAGCATTGTTTTTTTTTTTAATCGACCCTGTTTAGCGAAAGGTAGAGCAGGCTGCTTGCAGTTTAACCATTGTTTCTTGGTCTTAGGGTTTCTGCAATATATCCATTTTTCATCGCAAGTGACAATACTTTTGATGAACCGATGGTTATTTGAAATTTTCAAGAGATTTTGACAAATTTCTACTCGCCGCTGAGCTTGTTCAGCTGTCAAGTCATGGGGAACCACTCTAGCTGAACGATACACTTTTCTCAGCTTATGCAGCCTACGATTTACGGTGGATTGGGATACTTCGAGTTCTGCTGCCAACTCCCGAGTACTTTTGGTCGGCTCAGCCTCCACGTAACCCCGTAGACCTTCTTTATCGAATGATGATTTTCGCCCCGAACCGGCTGACTAATGTCACTGGTATTAAATTTCTGAAACCATCTACACACTGTCCGTTCAGAAAAAGCATCCTCCTCTTCAAATTCCCGCACTAAACGAGTAGTTTCGGCGGCTGAAAACTTTCTTGTCCAATAATGGCATAATGTTAAGAATATTTCAAATTTTAACACCATCTTATTAAAAGAAAATGCTACGACAAAATAAAGCGATCCAGGGTAAATTTGTTTATAAATTCATTCTCTATTTGTTTTTGCAAAATAAGAATATGACAAAGTTCAACAAAATATAAACGCTCTTTTTTTCTGTAGAGGATAAAATATAACTAAACAAAATCGGTCATTTTTTTATGACCTACCCCAATAAAAAAAACTTCATTAAAGTCGCCATTTCCGTACAATTGTATTTTTCCCTCCCCCTTCGAAATGGGAATTTTGGAATGACCCTTTAAATTCTTAATTTTATATAATATTGAAGTTTTGAAAATTTGAAGAAACCTGTTATAGCTTTCTGAATTTTAGATATGAGTTAAAAAAAGAAAAAGAAAAAAAAAAGAAAGTAAGAAAGTCTTGTTATGTGCGACGGAATAATAAGTTTGAGTTTCTTGAGGTTTCGCGTATTTAGAATATTTTGTTTTGTTCATACACACGTGACCATACATACAAACCATTCGCAAATAGATTTCTTTCGCACGCATGGAACCTTAAAACATATATTTCTGGTGAATATTCAATTACGAAAAACCTAACACGTTCGCAATATTTCCTCTTATTCCAATTAATGGTGTACTAAGAACAAATTATTTGATAGCTGTGTTAGGCCAGTTTTATTATACGCTTCGGAAATATGGGCCCTTAGATATCTCGACCAAGTAGTAGAAGTGGTGCAATCTAAATTTTTTAAATCCCCCAGTTACGAACCCCCAGTTATATTGTTAGATTGGAAACTAAAAGACCCACTTAAAATACTATATCTTTAAATCTGCTCTGAACTGGTGGTGTAAAACTATTAAATATGTGTGACAACAGATTTCCAAAAATTTGCTTCAGAAAGTTACTGCTGCTCGACAAGTCTCAGAATAACGAAATTAAATATAATTGGGTCTCATAAATACGAAGTATACTAACTGTATTGGTTATGATTGGTTGTGATTACAACAGGACATAGTTTTGCTAAACAAACTTAAATCTGAAATTTTAAATGATTATGTAATCTATGTACATAAATTAGACCTGGATAGAGTTGCTGCATAGTCATACAATCCTCAATATAAAAACTTAATTACTAACAGACAATACAATTTGTATTTATCATTCAATCTCTCTCTTCAATTTACTGGTGTAATAACCTAACTGAGAGTATCTTCCTCAGAGAAAGCAATCATTTTCTACAAAGGCAGCAGGTGTAACATAAACCGAGATGAATATTGTAAATTCTGCACCAAAGTTAAAGGTAGCTTGCACCACATTTTCTTTGTTTGCCCTGTCTATGAAAACATTAGAACAAAATTTTTATTGGATCTTGATAAAAGTATGGATCATTGTTTATGTTTTGAAAATGTAAACCAAGTAACAAACGTATATTTTTTCTTTATGAATGTAATGAAAACTAGATCTCTGATATTATCTCAAGTTTAATACTTATCATATAATTAAGCAATGTAAACAGCTGTTATGATAAATGAAGTGACTGTATTAATTTTGTAGTTCTCACCTACCAGCTATGGAAATACCAAGTGTCTATTTTTATTTTTTATTTGTGTATATAATTTAATTCTTTTGTCATTTTATTTCTATCAATTAGGAGTTTATAAAAATGTACCAAACTCTATCTGTATGTACTAAAAAGTATTTCCTCTTATTAGGAGGAAGAGAAGGTAATATATATGTAATATAATATATTTTATATAATATGTATGTGTTATGTAACATTGTTGGCAGTCGATTTATATTCTTCAAAATCGGTATTTTGCAACTTCTTAAATTCCTAGTAGTATATTGTGGGGAGCCCCTAAAAAATACTGGAGCCTAGCAGCCAGCGCCAATGCGGATAGAACGGGAATTATATGAGAGTAGAGTTGATATAGTCAGTGGCAGGTTACTTTGCTAAAGAAAAGATGTTCGATAAGTTGTTTGTCAGTAGATTGTCACAGTTGTTTTATTAAAAAAGAATTAACATTTATTTCAGTTTTAAGTGTGATATATCAGTTGGATTATTTTAAGAAAGAATACTATACAAGCTGGCTGACCAACTAGTTAGTAGATTTTATTAAAATAAAAAGTGAAATAATATACAAAAGTCTAACTCTTTATTACATTATGAGCATTTATACTAACTATTGCGATATTATAATCTTAATGTACATATTTTTTGTTTATAATTTTTGTTGTATATTGTATTCATGTATACAAAAAAAAATTATTTTTTTTCTTGTGCAGGTTATCTATCCCAAAATCTGTATTTATCCGGAAAACTCCATTTCGAAAATTTGGATAAGATCGCAAAACACCAGTGAGAGAAAGTAAAAAATTAAAATCCTAGCCTTAGTAATAATCCATGAAGATTGACAGGCCAGTCAGATGACAATAACTATTATTGTTGGTATTGGTAAAGTATTGTCACGAAAACGTCACGTTTTTCTATGCCTTATGGCCCTGGCAAATACATTCATAACCAGAGACTTATTTGTTATTAATTGTATTCCTCATTTTTTCCTTGAAGTTGCTGGGTCAATACTGCTGAAGTTTTAACATAAATAGAAGCTTGCGCCTCTCGCACCAAAGGCAAGAACGCTAGTCGCTTGTCTTCAAAGAAGTGGCCCCTTTACGGTAATCGTTTACTAAATTGAGAATATTGTGCATTACTAGAAAATATTTATTGGTTTCACATATTTTAACCATTTATATAACAGCGAAAGTCCATAAAAAATAAGAAGATCTTTTCCTTACTAATAGAAAAAAATGCTTCCTCTTACCAAGGAAAATAGTTAAGAAAGAATATTTTTAAAAAAGGTAGAGTAATGTCTTTATTTTCAGCCTGACTTTACGACCAACTACAAATCAGGTTTCAAGTATATTGCTCATATGAAATCATCAAATAATTTACAAGACCAAACCCGGGAAGCGTACTTAGTACCAAAGCTTTGCGATCCGTGTCTCATACATACATACAAATATATATATATATATATATATATATATTTGTAAGGGTGTTGTGAGGAGATGTAGGTTGTTTCTTGATGAGTGATAAATAACACCTTAAGATTTGGTTTAAGATATATAATTGATATATATGTATATGACTGACTGCCAAGGACTAGACACTAACTGAACTGAACTGAACTGCGTGGCTAGTCGCTAGGTTAAAATGATGTTATCATTTGTACACTGTGTTTTAAAAGTGACAAAGAAAATCTTTGCCGCACCCGTTAATTTTAAAATTAGGATTTCCAGTTTGTCGGCTTCTGACCATCCCGAAATCGCACTATAGTTATTAATTTGGTCTATAAATGAATTTATGTCGCTATTATGCGCTCCATCAAATACCGGTAGGTTATTTATTAACTGTAAATTACGGATGTTAACTGTATTCGTAGAGTTAATTTTATTTAATAAATACGCGATTGCTTCATCAGCAGATTTTTGTTGACCATCGATTGTGTATGTAGACATGATTTTAGAGAGTCTTTCTTTTAGAATTAACAAATTGCCACTAGTAGGAAGATTATGATGTTTTAATTTCTGAATAATTTCGGCTCTTTTCATAAGAAAGAAGTCGAAATTTTAAAAATATGAAATGTGCAAATAAATGAAACAAAAAATATGGAAATTAAAATATTTGAAAATATAAAACTAGAATGAATAATAAAAAAAATGAACGAAAAATATATCTTACCTTTCAATCAGAAACGGCTGGGTTTCGATAGCGCTGCCACCAATGTAAGGGTGTTGTGAGGAGATGTAGGTTGTTTCTTGATGAGTGATAAATAACACCTTAAGATTTGGTTAAAGACATATAATTGATATATATGTATATGACTGACTGCCAAGGACGTTAACTAACTGAACTGAACTGAACTGACAGACTGACGTGGGTAAGAAGATATGAACGGAGCGATGTTAAACTGATGTGTAAATCAACAGAATTCTATCTGAATGATGTCTCATTGCCTATCTCTCATATATATATATATACTGGCCGAGCCTCTCCTCTCTTTGCGAGAGGGGCTGTTTCTCTCCGCTAGAGTGGATGAATGGTGGGGGTTCACTACCCCTACATATTTAATAATATTCAAACTCTTATTAGGACTGAATAATTTATACAGCTTTCCAGTAGTCCATACGGTATGTTTGGAACTTTTCTTTTTTTGAAAATCTTTTTTTGTGGGGTGTGAAACACTCACACAACTTTCTCTTACTCCAGCTTTCATTATGGTTAGCGTACCCAGTATAATGAAATTCGTCGGTGTTTTTACGAAGAAAATCACAAAAAACTGTTCAGTAAAAATACACTTTCGGTTTACTAATTTTCTTGAAACTCGGAATTTTGGCAATCTATTTATCTAGTTGGTGAAATTGTGTACTCAACCGAGATAGCAGTTTAGAAGCAATATAACCCTACCCCTCTCCCTAAAGTCCGCTTAAATGAGTACACCCGGGGAAATGTTGAAATAAACATTAAAGAAAACCGTTGGAGCCGTTTAAGAATTTTAGAAAAATAGCCGAATATTGACAAATACTTTTCAGTAAAAACGCACTTCCAGTCATCTGATTTTCTCAAACTCGGAATTTCGACAACATTTTTAATTCTAATTAATATTATTTAGATGATAGAATTGTGTAATTAATTGAAATAGCACTTTAGAGGACAACCTAACCCCACCCCTCTCCCAAAAGTTAAATGCATTTTCCCAAAGAAATGTTTCAAATAAAAATTGTAGGTTATTATAAACGTAGTTGATATACCAAGTTTGAAGAAAATCGTTGGAAGCCATTTTCGAGAAAATTGCAAAAAAAATGAAAAAAAAACATTCAATAAAGTGATACTTCCGATTGAGGAATTTTGGCAGATAACGTACGATTGGATGCCGTGGTAATACCCAAACAGAATATCAATTTGCTATGCTATGCTCTTCACACGTGTACAGACACAGACCATTTGCTAAAAGCCACTTTTTTTGGACTCAGGAAACCTGAAAACGGATATTTCCGGTGATAACTCGATATCTAAAATTTGACATGATTACAATGCTTCCTCTTACTAGGAGTAAGATAAAGTAATAAAATTGAATAAATTGTTAGAATCTGATGAACAGAGATAAACGAATAGATCCTGGGAAATCTGATAGTTTTCTGAATTTTCATTATAAAAATTGGAGGAAAAAAAAATAACCATCAAGGAAATAAATTCAAACACATCAATTTAGTTGATTAAAAGTTGACAGAGAGAGAGTCAGAGTATTAGAGAGAACGTATGTGGAAAAAGGAGATGAACAAAGATTAATCAAAATGCTAAAAGCACATTTCTTTCCATTATTATTTTTTATCAGAGTCACGTTATCTGATCGTTGTGAAAATATAGAACTACACACACACACACACACATGATTTTTTATTCCCTCATCTCCCATGCCTAGTCTAAGTTTTTTATCTACCAGACTTATTAGTTAATACAATTATTTATGGAAGAGTAGAATGTTCATTTTTCTCTCTTTTTGTCAGCCCTACATCATGTTTATTGCATTAAATCCACTCTTTTTAGCATCTAATATTTAAAAATTCACTTAGAGAAGCTTGTTTTTTCTTTATAGTGATAATTATCTAAATTATTATTATTATTATCAATGATAATATAAATATAATTTGCAGCCGCCTTTCTTTAGCCATATGATAATTATGGTACCGTTTTGCAAATTTCCTTCCCTATTATCTTCCACCGTTTTCGCTATGCCCATTCTTTTAAACTCTGTTCATAAAAAAAGAAAATTATGCGGTGGTAGTCTTTAGAGGGGGAAAAAAACAGCTAATTAGACTTAATTAAATCATCTAGCTGGTCGGAGTTAAATTTTATAGCCATAAAGTAAGTTAATGTATTTGGGGGTGGGGTAACTGCCGGGATACAGCATCACTCTTTCATTCTCATTCACCCCCCTCTCTAACTGACTGGCTGACTCGGTCTGTTCGTCCGGAGCTTTAAAATGTTTTTTTTTTCTTCTTCTGTACATTATTAAATTTAAGACAAATACCGCCTGTTGAAACAATCTCGCCGCTGTGTACAATAAGTCTTAATAATGATGATGAGAACACGTCATCATTGCTTCATCCATTTTATGACGCCCGTTAAAATTAATAACCAACATTTGTTGGTAGTATTCTCTTAAAATATGATAAGCAAATAATTTTATAGTCTATACAATATAATTAAACTCGTCAGCTTAACGGGCTTAATTCAAATATTTGTATGTACTCTATTATAATTATACTTAAGTGGTCTTTTTTAATTTCTCTTACTTCTAGTAAGTGATTTATATCACTAAAGCTTCAAAAAAAAAAAAAACACACAGACACACAACAGAGCCCCAAGATTTTCTTAAGAAAATATTAAAACATTTCTGTCTGATTCATTACACCTACCTCTAGTTATTTTATACGTAATATAATAAACTGATTAGAAATGGGACCCAAGATATTGTCACAAATAATTATTAACATTCAGTAAGGCAATACTTTTAACCAAGCAACAGTCCAGGATTTCATCCATTTAAGTTAATTATTATATAAATTGTCCAAACCAAAGTCACTTAATACAAATTTCAAGTTTAATTATGTAAATTCATAAGCTTTTTTTTTTTTGTTAACAAAAAGTATGATTGATAGAATAATCCAATCTTTAAGATAATCATTTTAATGGGGATTAATTTTCATAAATTATTTAAAGAGACAACCCATGATCTTTAAGAAATTGACAGAATGTTTTTCACTTTTTGGCGGACATTATCACGGTTTATTATCTTTTAGCTCTTTGCCCTTAAGAAAAATCATATTTGTTAAATGTTTCCATGGAAATCAGTTCACAAGGTATCTTGGTTTTATTTTATCTTACAGTCTACTTATCATTTATTTTAAATATTTTTATTTTATTTACAATCAAAATATATGGACCAGCTCACTAGAGCTTTACACATAGTGGTAAACAGAAGAAAAAGGAAAAAAATTAGAGGTCTTGATAAAGTCGGGGTTTCAGCCTTCTTGATGAGATAGGCTCGCCTATGTGGTAGTGTGTTGTTGTTGGTAATGTGTTAAGTGTTAAGAAGAAGCTGTCTGTTAATTTGGTCATGTGTGTGTGTGTATGTCTGCAATATCGAGTTCTCTATGTATTTGGGTGTTCCTGAGAAACCAGGGTGCGTTTAGTGCTGTTCGTAGAACTTTGTTCTGAAATGTCTGTAATCGTTTCGTCAGTGTGTTACTTGCTGTGATCCAGACTGGGCAGGCATATGTCAGGAGAGGTCTCAGAAGCGTTTTATAGAGTAGTGTGGTACAGGAGTGTTTGAGTGGTGTGTTTCTGTTAATAAGTGTTAATAAGTATAATATTTATTTTAATATTGATATATATTTGTTTTTTGGTTTTTCTTGTTATTACTATTCAGTTGTTGGAATGTACACCAGGACATTATAGCTATAATAGGTTTTAGAAGGAGAGAAAAATTAATGAGCAAGGGTTTTTTAAGAAATAAGCTAGAATGAATGCTGTGAACACTGTATAATAAAATAGAAACACAAAACTGCCAGGACTTAACACGTACATAGAAATTAAGCAGCGAGAGATTTAGAGTGAGTGAAGAGAAAGGTAATAGCTGGTTGCAGGCGCGTTGTAACTGCTGTATAAACTGTTCTAAAGATTCTCTTGTAGGGCTAGCGCAGCTGTATATATACAGAGTCTCCCACTCTAGTCTGGTGTAAGTAGCGAGTGAGGTTCTCAATTTTGTGTGTGTCTCTCACTGCTTTAGATCTCTTTCTTCGGAACCTATTACATAGCAATCAAATATAATCTTTGCAAGATCTTTGTATTTACACTTTCGCTCATATCAGTGAGCACGTTTCACATTTTCAATAAACAACTTATTCAGACAAGCAGTAACTCATTTTCAAACCATCTTAATATACAAGGCACATTCTATAACATTATTTCTCTAATATAAATCTCTTTTGCTTGTAGAAGAAACATGCCGGCGTGAGTACATTTTAAAATTTGTTCAAGATTAACAATCTTTAATCTTATCTTATAACTCCGCGAGGAGAAGCATTGCATCGCTTCAAATATTCAAAATTTAGTTTTTCACAGGAAATGCATCCTGAATTCGAAAAAGACAAGCTTTGTATGTGTGTGTGTATATATATATATATATGTGTATAATATATATGCGTGTGTGAATTTTTGGGTTGTACAAAATATCCCAAAAACAACCACTCGCGGGAAAATTAATTTTGATACGTTAGGTATAACTATGGGATTCCGCCCTAACGGGAAGTGAGACTTTATTGAATTTGTGTGTGTGTGTGTGTGTGTGTGTGTGTGTGTCAGTCAGTCCTGTCACTTTTATTGGATACGTTTTTTCAGGGAATATTTTATTTTTCGCGGGTTTCTGGATAATGGTATAGATGAATAACTTCTAAAGTGTTATTTCTTAATTTTGTACGGTGTCTATTAAATGCATTCAGAAAATGCCATCTAAAGGAAATCAGTTAATTGCAAGTTACACGAAAGATGTTCATCAATTATTCGCAATTTTCTCGAATCACTTCAGAGGTTTTTTCCTTAAACATAGTATCCTTCTTACATATGTTCTATTCTTATTCGATTTTTTTTTTTTTTAAGTGATTGTTAAGACAGTTATGGTGGGACTGTAACGTTAGGCCTCCCCCTATGAACCCTCAGTAATATACAATGTACGGTTTTACACCTGGTGGAATTTAAAATTACTAAACATTTAGTGAAAATAATGAGTTTTAAGAAAATTTGTCCGTCTGCACGGTCAGAAATGCAATAAAAGATAGTAGAACATATGGTATTATACCAGATTATTTTCAGAACATTGCTTACTTGTTCATAATTCAATAATATAACATAATTCAATAATATAAAGTTTGATCTTTTAGGTTTCCGTGGCCATTTTCATGGAAAACATTGACGAGATGGCGTCAGTGATTTGCTAGAAATCGACGTTTTGCCAATATTACAATGTGCCTCTTCAGGACCGTTGCAATAATGAGCGAAACGTCAGTTTCTAGCAAACCACTGACGCGGTTTCAACCCAGAAACTCAAGTGTTTTTCAAAATAAAGTTTCAAAATATTTAAACTGGATGTTGTAGGAAGATAAAGTTCATAATTATATTAATTAAAGAAGAAGATTTCAGACAAATGATTGTTACTTTCTCTCAAGAGATGAATTTATCATTTACTTTAATTTTATATTAAACTATAATAATGCTGTAGCTGACCTTTCAAAAAAAACTCCTAATTACATCTGATTTCCGGAAAGAAATTTAGTTAAAATGAAGTTTCATCCGAAATTTACTAAGAGGAATGGGAGGAAGAGGAGGATCATGTCAAATTTTCGAAATAGAGTTTTAACCGGAAATAATGTTTTTGAGTATGATGAAAAATGTTTTTAACGAATGATTGGTGAGTGTCTGTATAACATCCATCAGGTGGAAATACCTTCTTCTTCTTTTTTAAGGGGACTATTGCGCAGCGACATGAAAGTTCTATTGTGCTCCCAACCCGGAGCCTTCTCAGTGCATTACCGGCCTCCAAGCAGTGTTCTCTAGCTACAGACAACATTACTCATCACCGGACAATCAGCTGTAGAAAGATTCCTAGGAGGAGAAAATCTTAAGGGCAGCATGCCGGATTCGAACCGGTGACCTCCGCATTGCTATTCAGCGCGCTACTAGTGAGCTAATCCCTTCCTTCTCCCTTGGCTTACTCCAATTAACTAGAGACGAAGACCCTAGTGTAATGGCTCCAGGAGAGAGAAGAGAGGCTCTCTCTGGTTAACAGAGACTACTCTCTGACTTAGGCAGGCTAGAGTGGGAGAACCTGTGTATATACGCCAGTGAGAATCTATCTAAAGGATATCTATCAGATTCAACCATACTTCGCATCCAGCAGAAAGGCATCCAGCAGAGAGAAGAGAGGCTCTCTCTGGTTAACTGAGACTACTCTCTGACTTAGGCTGTCTAGAGCGGGAGAATCTGTGTATAAGACAAATGATTGTTACTTTCTTTCAAGAGATGAATTTATCATTTACTTTAATTTATATTAAACTTTAATAATGCTATTGCTGATCTTTAAAAAAAAACTGTTAATTACAACTGATTTCCGGAAAGAAATTCACTTAAAATGAAGTTTCATCCGAAATTTAAGAGAGAAATCTATCTAAAGGATATCTATCAGATTCAACCATACTTCGCTACTCCCACCATATCTCTACTCCCACCTTTATTCTATCAAAATCATTATAAAGTCCAGTGCAGTTAGTGTAAACTTATAGCTACATTATAACAGTGTCTTCATATCTCGTTCATTCAATCAAACCTAATTTCTCTCCTCAACAACTCCATTATACTAGTTTATGTACTGTGTTTGTCCTTGTCACAGGACCCTTGTGGTGTCCTTGTTTGTCCTTGTGTAAAGAATGGAGTGGATGCAGTTTATGTGTATTGTGTACTACTCTGATAGAATACTGTGCTGGTGTAACCCGTGCGGTCGTTACTCCCCAAGTAACTGCATGCAACAGATACCTCTTGCGGGCAGAAATACGACCTTAATGAATGTTTTCTTTTTTCTTTTTCATTTTTTCACAGTTTTCTCCTCAAAAAAAAAAAAATGGCTCCAATAATTTTCTTTAAGCTTTCCATATTATATAAGGCATAATTGTCTATAATTTGTATTTGAAAATTTGTCCAGGAAAATTGAATTTTGAAGGAGAATTTCTAATTTGAAGAAAATCAGAAACCAATCACTTCAATTTGGAACATTTTCCAGGTTTTCTGTGGAATTAGTGACGTTATATTTCAAATGTTATTGGGTTTTGATCTCATACGCTGTCTGGTGGACTACAATGTAATCACAGTCTAGTATTGTCTACCATATTTGCTAACCAATATGGACTGTCACCATCAATGTATTTTTTAGGACACCTAATTTTTTTTGTAAACATTCCAAATTAATGAAAAAAAATCAATTCTTGTATATTTTGATGAATTGCAATAACAGTAAACCAACACGGCCAGGTTTTTATTATATTTGGAAAACATATTACAATAGAGAACAGTATTGTTTGTTTGTGAATTGTTTTGGACAACTCCATAAATATTTATATTTTTGTTTCATTATTTCACTGGATTGAATAGTACTTTCTGTTACAGCGAACGCTCTCACTTTTTGTTCTGTTTGTTATTTTGGACGGCCATAGTTAATTTAATTAAAACTGCCAACAATATTGTGAGTGGTTGGCATAAATTTATTCTGAAGCTACAAAATCATCTGAAACTGCTCTTGCTAATTATCTAAGTCTTCATTTGAGTTCCATTTTTTGAAACAGATGGCTCTGCTGTCTGTCCATACCATTTTAGGAAATCCTGTTGCAGCCAAATGACCTCTCTCTTGGAAATCTATTTATTTTAGCTCAGACTGTGCCCCTCCAATACTATACAGTTGACATTCTTCCTTCATCTTCCCGTAGGTTCCAGATATAATTCAGCCTGGGCTGTTGCACTTAATCAGGATTTTTCATAGTCTTAAGTTTAGTATAAATAAATGTCGTCTTTCCAGCGTTTGAAAAATCTGTCACTAGGCTTTCTTCTCTTTATTATTCAAGAATATGTTCATAGGCTGAAATTTCTTTTTTCCTCGAGTTGCCCCTCGAAATGTCGCTCAGTTTTACTGATGATTCCATTTCTCTGGGAAAAAAGAGTCGGTTTTCAAGAGTTGTACTTTTATGTTTTGGTTTAGAAGGAGAAGTTAATGAAAGAATCAAAAATTAAGTTGCCGCTTAGCAATTCAAATATAACTAACTTAGATAGATTATTTTAAAAAAATGCAACAAGCTATTGAAAAAATCGAATTTTTACATTTTCTTAAGATTCACTTTATTGGCGCATTCATCGCATTCCTATTGGTTTTGAGCAAGATAAAGAGAAAACGATGCTGCATGTACTCTCCTCTTTAAGATTGCAAAAAACATTTCGTCTTTTCAAAGAGAAAGTTTTTTTCAAATACCTGCATCACCGCCGAAGATAGAGAGCAGCACTGTGTTGCTCACATTTCATTTTGAAGATTTTGGCAGATTAATAAGTTTAAAACTAAACAGAGGAAAGTACCTACTCCTTGGTATAAGAATATAAAATAAATTACTTCAAAATATTGTTGAAAAATTATTATTTGTACAACAATAATGTTTACAGTTTATTGGACTGATTAATTTCAGTATAATTTAACTTCATTGTTAAAATTGTATAAATTACTTCATTCATTAAAATTATTCTAGCCGATGGGTCTTCCCCAGAAGAGTAGATATTAGTGTTCTTTGGACAGCCCATTGTACTCTCACAACAACTGCCCCAGAGTATCATTAATATAATGTCGCAAACCTCTTTTTATATAAGAGATACTTTGGATTTCAAATTTTTACAAATAAGTTTAATGAATCCTCGCGGGAATCAAACCCGAACCATTCGCAAAAAAAGACATGAGAAAGAAGTTAGTTTTATTAGTCTAATTACCCCCTAATTATAGCAGAACAATAAAGTGTTTAATTAAATAGAGTAACAATAAAAACTCTTTCTTTTAAAACACTTCAAAACATTTGCTGTTGTTTTGGACAAAAGAGGCTGGTTTTTGTTGGTTTGTTTTTAATATAATGTATATATATATATATATATATAAGTAATGTTTATGCCCTAATGAATGTTCCGCAATTAAAACTGCGCTAAACATTTAAAGAGTTTTAATCCTTTAACACTGGGTCATTGTAGTAGCACAATACTTGTGTACTATATATTTCCCTAACCTAGTGAGAAACATGTAATGTTGAAGGAGGTAGAACAGTGTTGGAATTTGCAGAGGTGTTGCAGTATTCAGAGCCAATTTAAAGTTGTTACTTTACCAGGGGGCCACAACAATATTATCTACCATCAAATCACATAATATAATAAACGTATTTACTAAGTTTTAAGTGGATAATAAAAGATATCTATTTTAACTTTATCTACAATTTCAATGAATAAGTTTCATTTATTAATATAAATTTCAATTATTGTTATTTGTTATTAATTAGTATTAAAAAAAGAATCAATATTAATATAATCAATTACGCTAATTGTTCCATATTTATTTCGGAGAAAATCTTCATTAAACATTCTCTTAAAACAAGTTTGACAGTGCTGAGGAAAAAATTTTTCTAAAAATTCAGAATTTTTACAGAAAGTTTCCATGCAGAAATGGCTGTAAAAAGACCAGCTTAACGTTTCAACTGTCCAGCATCCAAAAGAACATTCTTTAAAGACGTACATCCGATTAATCGTTTTACCTCAAATTTTGCACTTAATTTAACATATTTAGTTTTCCTCTGAATTATATGGCTACTAGACCGTACTAGTAATTTTGAATTAGCATTTTTTTAAGGAAAAACCTGGAGAACATCGCTCCAGCAGCATCTCCAAAAATCTACTTGGCTGGAAAAAAAAAAATCTCGCGTGAAGCATTCACACTTTCTCTTAATACCGTTAATACAATTATAACTAATTGTTAATCATTTCCTGTATGAACTTTATTATTTTAGAGACTATACGGACAACTACATAATACCTGTTTCTATTATATTATATTCTACATTCTGTTCTGTTTAAATTATTTTTGAATAGTTTTGGAATGATTGCTGTTATAACAAATGATAAGCAAACAAGATAACTAATATGGCCATTCTAACTTTATGCATTATTCAAAAGTTGAACGACGTTGGATTTGGACTATTATTTAATATCAAAAGTTTTCAAAATTAATACACTTCATTTAATCGATGATCATTTGTTTAAACATTCACATTACAGTTTTGCATTTGTTTGTTATAATTATAATATTACAGTTAACAAGGTAAAATTTAGTGTCGGTTGTTATTGTTCTATATGTAGCTAGCGGGGATGCATCATACGCTAACATATGGTATAATGCATTATGTTTGTGCTCACTCCAGAGAGAGTGAGTAATAGGCTGCAACATAGACCTAATCCAACTGACCTGCACACTACATATCTAATGCACAGTGTATACACACAACTATGTTATGGAACACTCCATACTATCACCCCTCATAACACTGTTATTCCAGCAAACAAACCTGCATATATATAACAATTTTGGCACATACCTGGGAATAGCACTATTTCCCCTTAGTACACTCTTGTACTTTCCAAAATTAGACATTGTCAAAACTAGATATATGTTGGTTTTAACTTCAATTTAATTCATATACAAATTATATTTTTATTATTATTATTATTCCGTATTTTTTTTTTTTTTTTTTTTAAGAGTCCCGCGGCCCTTAGGCAAGGGAGGCACCTGGATCACTATAAATGAACATTATTCTTCTCTTCGTCAGTTTTTAATTTTTTTTATTTTTATGTAATTCTACGTCAGCAATCATCGCAATCATTAGCCATCGTTATGAGGGGCCCCGCGGCCCTGGCAATCCTTTCCCTGCAGCAAAATCTCCCTGACGATCCTACAGGAATGGAGGATTACAGCTTGCTGCATCAGAGCCAGCGTCTTTCTATCAATCCCAAGTTTGAGCAGTCCATCCTGGATAGCGCGCGGGATTAAACCGGGTGCAGAGATGACAATCGGCACAATGTCGACAGATTTAACGCCTCTCCAAAGAGAAGCAACCTCAGCTGCCAGCGGCCTGTACTTAATCAATTTCTCATTGAAGGCCCGCACAACATTAGCCGAGTCCGGGACTGTAACGTCTATGATATAAACCTTACCCTCACTCTTATTGTGCCACACAATATCAGGTCGGGTGCCCTCTACTGTGTGATCCGTGAGCACCACGCGATCCCAATAGAGTGTGTGCCCGGAACTCTCTAGCACCGGTTCGGGATTATTATTATTATTATTATTATTATTATTATTATTATTATTATTATTATTATTATTATTATTAGAGCAATTTTACTACAATGGGAGTTATAACAAACTAGAATGGTACATTGGAATAGTAGAGGATTGAACATTGAATAGAAGCGGACTTTTGGATAGACCCTGAAAACATTTAATAGTTCTGTAACAGCAACCAAGAGAACAGAGAAAGAGAGACGAAATACCAAACACTCTCTCGGACTGGAGTGGAAGAAACTATATAAATATAGCGACGGGACACAGAAGAAATATAGTTCAAATTGGTTCAGAAGATAGTTCACCAGCCATAACATGTCATTCCCCCTTCCACTTTAAATCTACCATCTTTACTGTAAAGCCCAGGCAGTCAGTTAAGCTCATAATTATATTACAGCGTTAACCAAGTCTCGTTAACTCATCAAACCAAACCAATTCTCTCCATCCAACTCATCCATTATAGTTCTATCGAAGGAAAGCCCAAGAGTTTAACTTAACAGTTCATTTTATTGTTTTATTGATCTGATCTCAAGCTTTCGGCCTCTACAGGAGCTACCCATCAGGAGTTCCATAGTACACTCTTACACAAACAGAAGATCTTCGTAAAATAATTCCCCAAAACAAGACTTATTAATATAATATCTGTTGAGATTGAGATTATGTTAAATATATATATCAATTGAGCAATTACTTATCACTTTGTCGATTAATGAATTTTGTACATTAACACATGTTTACTTTTTCTAACTGCTGTTAGAGGAAGTACTCCGATCCTGTCAGATTTTTGAAATTTAGTATTCACCGGAAATGTGGAATATATTTTGAAGTCTTCCAAAAAAGGGGTTTCTAGAAAATGGTTTGGGTGTGTATGTGTGTAAACAAAATATCTCCAAAACGAAAAATAGCAGCAAGCATAAACTTGATATTCCGTTTAGGTCCTACCACCGCATCCCACACGAAGATTTTGGACAAAATCCATCAAGCGGAAGTGCAACTTGACTGAATGGTTTTTTTCAGTTTTTTTTTATTTTCTCAAAAACGCCCCCAACGATTTTCTTTAAACTTAATATATCAACTACACATACAAAGAGATACAACAATTATTTGCAACATTTCTCCGGGAAACTGTATTTAAGGGCACTACTGGGAAAGGGGTGGGTTTATGGTTTCCTCTAAAGGGATATTTTGGTTCAACAATGTGCTATACAATTCTGTCTACTAAATGAGCTCGTAATTAGAACTATATAAGTTGCCAAAATTCCCAGTCTGATGAAAATCGGTTGAGCGGAAGTGCGACTTTACGGAATAGGTTTTTCAGTTTTTTGTGATTTTCTCCATAAAAATGCCGACGATTTTAAACACTATAAGAATTGTGAGTTTGAAGAAAATTTGCCATTTAGCAGTGAGAGAAAGTCGTGTGAGTGTTTCACACCAGATTTTCTTTTTTTAATTAAAACTTTACATAGATTACTATTACTATTTTGTGTGCATGTGTGTGAGTGTTTGTGTCCGTGCTTTAGTGGTGGTGCGGTTTAATAATGTTGCTCAGTGTTGCCACTTTGATTTATACCTGGTATTAAATGGTATGATTTTTTGCCTCTGAGAGGTTGTGATGGCATATAACATACGATATTTCTAGTTCTCTTGTTCTCCGCAAGGGGAGGATGTCTTGAAGAAGTTAGGAGGTATTTTTAAATTAGAAACTGATCACATTAAATAGCTGACCTATTAAGTATTTCATAAACTATTCTAATTAATTTGTGAACAATAAACCACACTGTTCAATATATTTCATCCAGATAAAATTGCTACTTGTAACCATTAATTACAAAGGTTAATTTCACTTTAAAATTAAGATTCGATTGTTGCATTAAACATAATTGAAACAGCTATTTAGTTAGAGTACTGAAGGTAACTCACAAGCAATGAGAGTAGATGTTCCGTTTTCTACGCAGGATTTATTGTTAAAGTAAGTTGGTTCTTAGTTGCTAAAATCAAAGGAGTTTTCGGTTAGGATGCCTGTATTAATCCACAGAAGATATAGCTAACTAGGGACAGAACTGGCACCCTAAGGGGACAGTCTAACCTATATAAATCAGCAGGTCATACTCTAACATAGGAGATTAAAGTAAAGAGGATTACTAAACTAGATAAAGTGTATTAGCATTACTGGTGCCATGCTGTGTTACCTCTAGAGATATGTCCATTACTGGAAGAGAGAGAGAGGTTAAGACCCTTCTACTTGGCTCTGTGTATGTGTGTGTGAGATACTGTAACATCCCCACACATTGCGACATGGTATATTTACTTTGCATATTAAACTGAAACTTACCTTTTATGTTATTAAGACCTTATGTCGACCCAATTAAACACTTCCATAATTTCTTTCTCATATAGTTCCGAATGGGTGAATGCCCGAAACTTGTCGATGGCTACAAAATGAAGAAGGCTATCTGGGGAAAAATCTCAGATACGAACTACAGATACGCCTTATCACTTCTCATTGAATAATAATAATAAATGTCTTTATTGAATGAGCAAAATATACAAATGAAAATAAAAATACACTAACTGACAGACCATTCTCATAGTCCATAGGACCGACTGAGGAGTTGCTACGTAATTACAATATTTTTATATATAATTAAAATTACTTATTTTTCATGATTAGAAATAAAATAATTAACATTAAATAAACAACAATAAGGATACTAAAATACATAAGCAAAACAGAAAAAAAAGAAAGAGAATATTAAATGAAAAAAAAAGGAATAGAATTTTGGAAAAAGTAAAAAACAAAAATTTGTTTGCAAATTATATTCTTTCACTTCAGGCTCTATGTAATCTACTAAGAATAAACAGAACAAATAATAGTTCATTTAATAAATTTTAATTATTGCATAAGATCCTCTATTGCCATTTAAAAATTAAATTCGGATACCAAAAAATATCTATATTGCCATGCCTGTTTACAAAATTTGATTAAGCTACCCCAGACTTTTCCATTTGCATAATCTTTAAACTCCTCTCTATCTAATTGTGCTTTATTCAGATACAATAATCTAAATTCATTTAGAATTGGACAGGTAGCTATAAAATGGAAGATATCTTCATCTTCACTAGTATTGCAGAGAGAGCACATTTTTATCTCCTTATCAAAACAATACTTATTCAGGTATAGTAATTCCCCACGTATCTTAAATATCCAACTTATTGACTGTCTACCTAAGTTACTGTAGATATAATCATTAAAGTTAAATTCTTTGTACCATGTGTGATATTTGCTGTTTAACGACAGATTGTAACAACAGTTCTCCGCCCGGCCACCAGGTTTGCACCAAGTGGACCTTTCACTAGGGAGGCACACCCCCACTACACTAAGACTCTCCTACTCCACTACAGAGGGGAGAACTTTCACCGGCTAGACCCGCCTACTGGACACCATCCCTACCACCTCAGAATCGTATATAAGGGGCCATCCACGACCAGAATAATCAGAGAGAAGTACTCAGCGATTAGAAACTCTTCTAATAGTTTTGGCGCTAGCTAGGCAGGCCCTTAACTAACTTCTCAGAGCATCTGCGCTAGGCAAGAGAGCCAGGCCGTTTACTCATCCAGCGATCACCGTTTCAAGACATCTGCGCTAGGCAGGAGAGCCAGGCCGTTTGTTCGTACAACGATCACCGATAAGTAGTGTGCGCTAGGCAAGAGGGCCAGGCCACTCTACTCGACGAGCGACGATTGACAATCTGTGTCACTCCCTGAGCGAACAGATTGGTCATAGCAACCATTTACTGTATATGCTTTTCAGAATATATGTAACATTTTACTAAGTGTGCTTTGACATTTACTGGGTGTATTTTATTTTGCAGAATCACGAATCCTAGTTCCCCACACCCCCGGGATATTTATTCTGGGAGTGTGTTATAAGATTTATATATCCATTAGAAAGGTTTCCTTTAATAACAGCTAAAACATCTTTTATTTTAATTTGTCTATTAATTAATCTGTCTAACGGAATTCCATATTTATCACAAATATTTCTCCATTCACAGGACCAGAATAACTTTTGATGGATTACTTCTTTAACTACAATATGGGGATACCTGTTGGGAGCAAGGTCCAAACACCTATAAATATATTTTAAATGTAAGGAAAGTCTAAACACAAACGTCGGGAATAGATGAGTTTCCAAATATAAAATATAATCAGGCGTATTTAGTGGTAAATTAAATATTTTCTTGATAAAAAACTTAAATAAAGCTTCGACCTTGCTGTACCAAACACATCCCCATATTTGTGCTCCGTAACAAATTATCGCCCTTGAAACGGCATAAAATATTTGTAGTTTTGACAAAAAAGGTATGATTTTGTTCATTAATACATTATTAAAACTATTAATAGATAATTTAGCTTTTGATAATCTTTCTTTAAAGTACTTCTCATTGAATAATGGAGCCAGTTATGCATATTAAATTTCAATTCTTTGTTGCTGTAAAACTTGATGATCCACGTAATCACTCTTTGAAAGGAACAAACAAAAAGAAATCTGATGATGTAAGATAGATGTGGCAGAAGTTTCGAGTCAAATTTTTCATTACTCTGAAACGTTGATATTGGTTATCCTGGAGTAAGAATATTGTACTGGAATTTACATAGAATAATAGAGTTAAAAAATTGAAATACTGGTTTATTAATCAAAGCAAAAGATACTGTCAGGACTTTACAGCTCAATAAGAAAAAAAGGAACAATAGCGTAAGGCTAATATAACAGAGCGGCAAATGTATATGGTGAATATGCTGGTAGTGTGGTGCTTCTTAAAGGTTGAAGATATTGAGATTTCAGTAGAAATCTCCCTCGCTTTTATAGTAGCCAAGCTATCCCTGAATTGGTTCTGCTAGGGATAAGTAGGCGGTTGGTCGTGACTTCCCTAGGTTGTAATGTTGAGGCAGTTATGATAGGAGGTATTGATGTCTTATAATTGACATACAGGAGAATGTCTGTACGTCTGTGAATTCAACGTATAGATGGATGTTTGTGAGTCTATCACAGTACTCAATTCCTTTTCACACTAAATCAATTTTCAGGTTTCACTTTTTCGTAACTCTGTCTTCTTGAAAATGAACATCAATGCGAGATTCAAATATGTTGGACTATATTCTTCAAATATGGTAATTGATCGCCCCGTATATTGCAATTTACATGCATCTGTCCGGCCGCTTTGATCATCCCACTTGTACAAATTTCGAACTATTTGCACATTGCTCGGGAATAAATTTCAGATGATTACACCTCATAAAAAATTCCTAAGAAATCTTAAACACTGTGCGCTGGTATTCCAAAGTGCAGTTATCTGGAGAACTTGTAATCGTTGAATGACTGGTACAGGTTATGTATACTGAAACATTGGTTGATCACCTGTTTTAAATTGAATACAGGGCTGCCAATTTTTGCAAATTGCAAATAACGTAATTTTTTGTCCCTAATTTATTGAAGACTCTCTGGAATTCTGTAGCAGAAATTCAAGAAGCAATTTTGTTTCTCTGATTTCATTAATATTCTATTTATTATGCATTGAACAAAAAAATACCCCAAAAATAAAGAAATAGTACTTTAATTGGCATTTAATGTAAAGAGGATAGGATGAAAATAATACCAATTAATCTTCATTGTGGTATCGTAAGTTAAGAGACATTGCGATTTAAGGCTGATTCAGAAATTCTTTACAGCTGCTGGTCTTTATTGACTTTTTATAACTTTATTGTCTACCACATAACGGGGGTTTCTACCAAATAAAATGTTTGGTACAATTATTATATAATTTGGTGCAGCTGTATAATTACAAACTTGCTTACTTTTAGCAGTGTTCCCTATGTTGATTTGCTGTCAGGTCGTCCCTACCCTACAGATTATCAAGCCAATCTATCAGCCCCCTTCCAACCAATAACTCGTCAGTCTTATCCTCCCATCATTATGCTGATTTACCTTTCCTCCGAGGGGATTCATTTTCTGACAACTTTCTTTCTTGCATGCTTCTAAAGTGCCAATACCATTCTTATTTTTTCCTCAATCCTCGCGTCCACTGTTTCCTTAACGTCCTACTTCTTCATTATATTCACATTCTCATTTTATTCACTCAGATTCTACAAACTTCATCTTCGCACATACTGGTTATACATGTTTCAGCTTCTTAAGAGGATATACCCTCATTGAAGGAATAATGGTCTTTTTTTTATGTCTTTGGAACAAACTCATACTTCACAGTATTAGGTGAATCATCTTCATGGCGTCTTTGCAGGCATCTTCACTGCTTTCACAATTACTCACATTTACCAAAGAACAACTGGATCTGAAGGACTTACGGGGATTTTAACCTTCTTACAGCGTTCCTGCTCAACAAACAAATCCTCCCCTTCATTCCCACAAATCACCATATTCAGTTTTGTTGCAATTAATCTTCATTACCCCCAATCCTTCAATATCCTCACCAACATCTCAAGAAACTCTTCTTGTAAGGTTATCGCCAGTTGGTCGTTCGCAAAAAGCAATATTCATAGATACTCATTTCCAATAAATTAGAATACCTGATCTTTAGAAGTTCCTAAACCATTCCCAGCCACAATATTTTAAATTATATGTAATTATCGCAATCGTTGGCCACTCTCCACGCTGTCCTCATACTTCCCTAAAATATTATTGATTATAAATAATTATTTAATAAAATTAAGTTTTTTTTTTTAAATAATGTTAATCATTTAGAAATGTTGGCCACAAGCCAATCACTTAGAGTGGACTTTCAGACTTGAAACAAAGTTGTTACAAAGTTTTGAGAAGTAGCAAGACGGTTGGAGATATCTGATAGCAGGTTGGAAGTTATCTTCAATAAAGTTCAAGTTTGACAGCGAAGAGATAAAAACCGCAATCTCTTCACTACCTTCACCTATTTTCTAATACAAACTTCCAAGTAAATATATATATATATATATATATATATATATGTATATAAATTTTCATAAGATAAGTCGCTACATCGATAATAATAATTTAATGAATAAAAATATCTGATCTGAAACACTCCCCGTCGATTTTCTCTTAATGCTGTTGATACAATTATGAATTGTATAGAATTGATTACATTATAGGCCAGAAGAGATCGCCAATAATATTGAACAAGACAATATTTGAAATTTTACGTCACAGATTCCTTAGAAGCCCTAATAACAATTTTTCTAGATAAATCATCTTCAAATTTGGAATTCTAGCAATGCTTCTTGGGGGATATGCTGCTATATCCCCCAAGAAGACGCATATCCCCCTAAAAGAAAACGCAAAGTATGACGTTTAGTCTAATTGAGAAAAAGACAGAAGATACTACAAGATTTCTAGGCGTTACATTAGATTGTAGACTTAGCTGGAAATGTCATGTACAAACCTTGAGTAACCAGTTATCACAAACCATTTTCTTATTGAGAAAACTGCGTGAAGAGGTTCCAATAGAGGTTATAAAGACTGCCTATTATGGTCTATTCCATTCTAGAATGGCATATGGTATTGAACTATGGGGAGGTACCTCCGATGCTTATATTATTTTCAGACTTCAAAAGAAAGCTATTAGAGCAATAATGAAGAAAAATGCTCGAGAAAGCTGTAGGCCTTTCTTTCGAGAGTTACGTATAATGACATTACCCTCGGTTTTCATTTTCAAACATTCACTAAAAAAGAAAAAAGACATGTTATTAGATGTTAGAGGTGATAAACATACTCATAATTTACGTAATAAAGAGGATTTATGCGTACCTTATAAGAGACTTGTGATGTCTGACTTCCATTCCAGTGTTATATCGGTGAAAATATTTAACAAAATTCCTTCAAGAATTAGACAGTTAAGTGAGAAACACTTCAAGCAATCAGTTAGCGAATTTTTAATAAAAAATTGCTTTTATGATATTAAAGATTTCTTGAACACAAAGTGGAGTGATGAACAATTTCATGTGATGTGAAGTGGACTGAATGTATTAAGTTTGTTTTTATGATAATTAGTGTAAAGTTCATTTTATTCTTGTTATTGGAATTTGTTATTTTGTGACATTATATTGACGAGCCTTTTATATTATAAAAATGTATCCAGGCAAATAAATAAATAAATAAAAAAATAAAAATAAAAAATATATTAATATCACATGGATTATCAATACTAAAACCATACATTCTGCTGAAGTGGTACTTTAGAGGAAAGCTAAACGCTAGTGATTTTAACAGAAACCTAGCTGTGATCAGAGTATACATAAATTGAATACAAGACTGAGCTTCCCCTGCGATTGTTTGTTTTTGAGATATTTTGTTAACTCACAAAAACAGAGACACACACACACACAAATAGAAATTCAGTAAAAACAAGTTTTTCTTACCAAGGGTGAAAACTCAATTTCGCCTTATAAAGGTGTATCATTATTTGGTATTATGTAAGTGAGGGCGGCTGCACCAGACAGCCATGAATAATAAGTTTCAGGCATTCTCCAGGAATAATGGGGTCTTTCTGTCAATGCTTCACTTTGTTATATGGTCCACCTGTTGTGGGGTTTGCCCCTCTCACTTGGGTAATCAATAAGAACTAATATTAGGGATTTTATAATCCACAATGGATATTTTTATGTTTTGTTAAAACTATATATTAAATACAGACCTTGATAAAATGATTACTTAAAATAGGAAATTAAATATCAATAATTGATTTATTTGTATAATGTGTTGCTAAAATAAATTCAGTGGTCCACTACCTACTTACTCTACAGAATCATCAAAATATTTTCAGTATCACCAAAATGTATAGAATGTACTTGATTGAAATAAGCTTCCTTCTTGAAACTTCTCTCAAACCTCGCCAAGAACGAACTAAGCTTACAAAAAAATGTAGTTTGGTGTTTGACCGCTTTTGACACGAACATCACCGAGTGTTCTTTCATTATAAGGAGTACTACCCATAACCGGTCAGTGAATTGTCGAGGCTCCTAATGCGAGAAAAAAAATCCTAAGAAAAGTATCAGTGATAAATTCCTGGGACTTCCGCATTCTATAACCAATGCGCTACAAATGAGCTAATCCCTCGCTGAAAATACATTTTTGAGGAGTCACTGAGTTCGAATGAAAAATTTTAGTGAAAGTTTTTGCTCACTCTCTTAGTGATAGTTTTTACTTTTTCTTATAAGGGAAACTAGTGTAAACATGTCAAATTTTCGACATCGAGTTTCGGAAATGTCCGTTTTGAGGTCCCGTACAGTCCAAAAAATGGTTTTTAGCAAGTGGTCTGTATGTTTGTGTGTGAGTGTGGGACAGCATATCTAAAACAACAAAAATCGCAGCATGTTCAAATTAAATATTTCGTAAGATGCCAACAATGAGAAGATGCTTCGTAAGATGCTTTTCGTAAAAATAGTTCGACCGGAAGCGCCACTTTACTAAATGGTTTTTCCAATTTTGTGATTTTCTCTAAACTGCTCCAACGATTTTCTATAACCTTGGTATATCAACTACACAAAAAGAGTTTCAACTTTCAGGTGAAACATTTCTTCTGATATAGTCATTTATCCAGGATTAATTCATTTCAAGCTCTAATATATAAAGTTTCTTCTTATTATAATTTATTTGTTTAATTGCACTAATATTTAGTTCGATTCCTTCTTTTATGTTGAGAAACTAGAAACTAGACATGACTGCATTAGCTCAGGCGTATATTTTTATCTTAAAGTATCTTTCAATAATTTGTGGGCTCATACATGAAATTAAAGGCAATATAATGAACAGATACCAACTCCCACTCAAAGACTAGTTTTTTAACCGAAAATTGTAAATTTTCTTTGAGAAATTTTTATAGATGTTTAATATTAATTTTATTTTGTCCCGCTAGTATAAACGGCCAAATACAAAATGGCTGTGGTAACTTGCATTTCAGCCGTAAAATGGTGCCTTCTTTTTCAACAATGTATTTAAAATTCTGACTTTTTTCTTTATAGTTCACATTAATTTTATAAAACAGTAAATATTATGTTAGAAAGAACTTGATATTTAGCATGTTCCCATACAAAAATTTATTGAATATTTTGATAATTTATAAAATATCTACGCAGAGTAAAAAAAGTCTAATCGAGATGTTTCATAGAAATAATTACCTGTTAATAATTAGCTAAACACAGTGAAGAAGTGAAGGTGTCAAATTTAAGCATGGTCCATAATATGATAATTCTAACTTTCTGATTGGCCTAACATACACCCACTTTTCACACCTACAGTACTACATTGCGGTTGGCTCATTAATCATAGCAAATTATTTCTTTGAAAAAAAATAGTCCGGAATTTTTACTAATTTTCCCTAAGTAGGTATTTTATAAGTTAGCAAATTGTGCAGTAAAATTTGTTTTTAAAAAATGCACAAAATCAAGTTATTTCTAAAATATTACTTAGCGTTTTATAAAATTAATGTGAGCTAGAAAGAAAAAGCTCAGAATTTTCAATCCATTGTAGAAAAAGAAGGCAAAAAGATAAAGGCTGAAATGCGAGATACCTACAATGTAAGTCCGCCATATTATATCTGACCGTTTATGCTAGTGTGGAAACAAAAATTGATGTTGAACACTCATAAAATTTTTTTAAATAAATACACAATATTCTGTTAAAAATCTTTTCTTTGACTTGGAGCTTGTAGCGAATCATTATATTGTTCTTAATTTCATGTATGTGACGCAGCTCACAAAGTATCGAGAGTACGTTAAGATGGAAATATACGCATGAGCTAATTCAATCTAAATCTAATTACTCGTAACAACATAAAAGAAGGAATCGAACTAATTATTACTGTAATTAAACAAATAAATTATAATAATGACCATCGATGTTGACGCGGCTTAAAATTAAAAAAAAAAAATTATAATTTGAAGAAATTTGTATATTTGAGTTCGAAAAACTTCACACAATGTAATTTTGTAACTTAAAGTTTTTTAACCGAAAATTGTGAATTCCTTTGAGAAATTTTTATAGTTGTTTAGTACGAATTTCATTTTGCTCCACTGTTTCCAATGTAAACGGCCAAATACAAAATGGCGGACTTACATTATACGTATCTTGCATTTCATCCTAATTCTCTTTTGCATTTTGTTTCAACAATGGAATGAATATGCTAAATTTTTTCTTTGTAGTCCACATTAATTTTATAAAACAGTAAATATTATGTTAGAAAGAACTTGATATTTTACATTTTTTTATATAAAATTTTTTGCATAATTTATAATTTATAAAATACCTACAAATGGAAAATTAGTAAAAAAAAATTTAATCTAGATTTTTCATAGATATAATTACTTCTAAATATTTAGCCAATCACAGTGAATAAGTGATGGTGTCAAATGTGGGCGTAGTCCATATGATAATTTTAAATTTCTGATTGGCCTAACATAAACCCACATTTCACACCTTCCTATCAACATTAGCCAATTATTTCTTTAAAAAACAGTTTGGAATTTTTTTACTAATTTTCCCGTCGTAAGTATTTTATAAATTGGTGCAATAACATTTTTTTTATAAAAAAAAATGCCCAAAATCAAGATAATTCCAATTAATACGGTTTTATAAAATTAATGTGAGCTATAAAAAAAAAAACTCAGAATTTTCAATCCATTATTGAAAAAGAAGGCAAAAAGTTTAAGGCTGAATGCAAAATACCTACAATGTAAGTCCGCCATTTTATATTTGGCCGTTTATACGAGGGTGGCAAAATAAAATTGATGTTAAACACTTATCAAAATTTCTTAAAGGAATACACAATTTTTGGTTAATTATACTTCCTTGACTTGAAGTTTTTAGCTTCATTATATCGTTCTTAATTTTATGTATGGGGCGCAGCCCACAAAGTATCGAATGATGGAATTCTATGCATGAGCTAATTCAATCAGAATCTAGTTTCTTGCAAGAACAAAAAAGAAGGAATCGAACTAATTATTGCTGTAATTAAATAAATAAATTATAATAAGAAGAATCTATATACATTAGAGTTGGAAAAACCACAGACTATTTAACTATGTAAATTGGAGTAAGAGAAAGTCTTCTGATTGTTGTTGTGGCGGCTTGCCCCCAGGTCATTTTCGTCGCGATTTTCCAGCCAGGGCTTCCTGGCGTTTTTGTTTTGTCTGTTTGTTTTTTAATTTAATTTTTTTGATATAACAGTGAAAATACCAGAGACCATATGTTTTTATATATATAGACAGAATAATAAAATAATATAGAAGTCAGTCAAGTTCGCACTGCATGACCTGTAACATACAGAGAACTTAATAAAGAAGATTTTTGTTGTTGTGTACATAGTAGCTTCACTTGTAGTGATAGACACTAGCCCACAGGTGTGGACGCGGCTACAAACTGGTGACCCCGAAGAAAAAAATAGAAACTAAATCGGACACCCATACAATAAGAAAGAAACCAAGGGTATGTAAAGCCTATTTCCTCAGCGTCAAAGCAACAAACCAAAAAAAAAAAAAAATTCCAATATATTTGTTTCAAAGTTTCAAAATTACAATATAACAGTGGAAATCACCATATGATTAAGTAATTCAATTGAATATATTTTTTTTTTTCCAAGCCATAGCGGAAATAGAAAATATAAGCCTCGTTAAACCAAACAACACGTAGCTATCTAATAACGATAAATAGCTAAAGCCATAAGGGGCACAGCGAAACGTGCCAACCAAGAAACACTCGGACGAAGCGGACGCCTCCTAAGGGAGAGCAAACGACACCATCTGAGCCAAGGCAGCAGCCTATGGTATTGCAACCGAACAACTGGCCCGAGACGTCGCAAAGAGCATCCCCAAAGATGCCCCACTTCTGCAGCGAATTTATAGATACATGGCTCCGGCAATGTGAGCTCGTCATGGGGCAGGCAGGAATCCTGAACGAAGCCGATAAGTTTACATGCATCGCAGCCGCGCTGCCGACGGAGGTCATGGCACAGACACCAGCACAAGACGGTGAGTATGCTAGGCTAAGGCAATTTCTCCTCCTCAGGTATGGCAGTACACCAGCACAGCGCCTCCAGCGGCTGTTCTCCGTTGGGGACCTGGGGGCAAGCCGCCACTATTGTAATGAGTATTTTTTTTCTTTTGGAATGGTTCATAAACAAAATATATCAAAAACGAATAATTATAGGAAATTAGAATGGAAAATTTCGATCAAGTATCAACAGGTGTAATCCGATACAAATATTCGATGAAAAACCACAACAGTTAAGGTCCTTTGCACTGATATTAATAAAAATTGGAATAAATTTAAAATATTTTTAAAGTTGTTACTGTTTACTAAAAGATCCGTTAAATTCTCTAAATTATCGATACATTATGCATAGTTGTCACATAATGTATAATTGAGTTCAAAGAAAATTGGTTAACTGGAAGTGAGATAGATATGTACTAATTCGTTTTTTAATATTTTCCAAATTTTATATAATTTCCAAGATGAAGGTGAGGTTCTCTTCTAAATTCACAGATCATGGCATTTTTGTTTCCTTTTACTTCTAGGAACAGGCAGTATTGGAATCGTGTCACATTTTCCAAACAAATTTTCACCCGTTTTGTAGTCACCTAATGCGATTTTTTTTTTAGCGAATGTATACATATGAATCAAAATACGTATTTCGCAGAAGTAAGAGGAAGTACAAATTCAACGATTTGAGAATTTCATCTTTGAGTTTCTTACCCGTGTAAATTCTAAGATATAGTCGTATTTCGGCCCAATGAGGACAGAATTCAGAAGAAAAATTCTACTTGAAATTGCCATCTACTCTTATTCCATTTAATTCATTTTAGAAACAGACGAATCTGTTCATACTTTTTTCTGGCCCTTACAATCTTTAAATGTGATTAAAAATAGAAAAGCAGGCCTTCTAGTTACATCATCAGATTACGTTTCAATCCATTATATAGATTAAAGGAGAAGTACTTCTAAAGATGATAAATAAGGCAAACCCAAAGGTAACTTTTACAGATTCCTTCCTACTTTGAACGAGGTCTTTCTAGAAAAGTAAAAAAGTATTTATTTATTATTTTTTAAATACAATTACTAAATAGGTTATTTATTTCTGTATGACAACGACAGGAAGTTAAAAAAGTGAAGCAAATGTAGCTTTTCTGAACGTAGAAATTCTGAATGCATGGTAATTTGACGCTTAATGCTTGTGTTTGTTTGAATACATCTTCGAGACTGATCTTGCTACTTTCCTTGTATTTGAGAACGAATCTTGACTAATTATATAGTCTGGATTAACTAATCTTGTTCTAATATTGACGGAAGACTTATGCATGGTGTTTAATGTTTCTTCGTGAAAACTCTCCAAGTTGTTCACTAGATAGCTGACTCATTTAAATTGCACTTCGCACCTTTTTTTATATAAGAAATCCACATGAAGGATTGTACGGAGCTTGTTACTTATAATCTCGCAGCCAATTAGAGCACTTCATAGTGGTAGGCATCAGTGGCGGCTGATGCATCAGCACTGCGACACTGCTGCACACCCAGAAAATAACTACAAAAATTAATTTTTAAATTTATGATAAAAAACTATAATAACATAACAATCTTTGCATAATTATTATTTAAAACCATTAATAATCAACTTTTAAAAAATAATTATTTCATCAACCGTTGCTTGATGTTGACGCTGGCCCATTCGTAGTGTTAAAAAATGGTCATATTCGATTATTTCCTAAAAGCTTTGTTTGCCTTAATAATGTGACCCAACTAGTGCAATAATAGCTGCTCGCCGAGAAGCGATGATTGAAATTGTGTGCGTTATCATAGGTTATATTAAACAAAAAAATATGTTTATTGTGTTCGTTAAAGGTTTAACAGCAAAATATGTTTTTTTTTTTATTCAATAATATTATTTTTTATAGAATATTGAAACGTTGTTCCCTCTGAGCTAGCTACTGCAACTAGTTTCTAAGTGGGTTCGTCTAGATAAAACACACTAAACTTCAATAAAAAAAAACCACCAATTTATTGCTTAACACAATAGATTACAAATAAAGCACTTAATAAATAATTAATACACAGTTTAAACCAACAAATGTTCTCTTAGTTCACTTTTTATTTCCTATTCACAAACGCACACTCCATTTATA
Organism: Triatoma infestans; assembly: GCA_011037195.1. Lineage (NCBI taxonomy): Eukaryota > Metazoa > Arthropoda > Insecta > Hemiptera > Reduviidae > Triatoma > Triatoma infestans. The sequence goes on along the minus strand of JAAEAF010000095.1, from coordinate 29,047 downwards.
ACAAGACTCTCTAGACTGAATTCACTCGAGCTGTTGTTCACTATTTATACAAGTAGAGAAGGGTCGGAAGGTTCTAGAACATTCAGTAAGAGCTAGAGCGCCCCGCTAGAGGTTTCTAGCGGCCACTAGGAGAACTTGAGGAACTGCTTTCGATCCTAGATGGCACCAGTGGCTGCGTTACAATATAAAAATTTTTATATATAAAATAAAAATTATTTTATAGGTTTATCAAGATGTTAGTGTTGAATACTAAAAAAAAAAAAAATCAAATTTTCTCAATTGTTATTACCCCCCTCCCAAAAAAAATTGAAATAAAAAATAAAGGTCGTTCCATTCCTAACATTATAATTCAGCAAATAATGACACTGTTGTGCGGTAGATGCAGAAAAAAAATGAGCTTGTTGTGAGAAATCACAACATATCTTTCAATTGCTGCAATACAACGTCCCTCCCGAACCTTCGAAACCTTAGAAACTAATGAACGAAATGAAATTCAAATTCGCAGAGACAAACAATCCGCCTAAATCTTATAATATAAGTGGCCCGGGTATGCCTTCGTTGTAGCTCATCTAATTTATTGTTCAACAAATCTGTAATATACAAAAAAATCTAGTGTGAACCAAACACGATTTTCTCTAACCGTTCTTAATTCAATTACATATTTTTTAAAAAATTCTTCAAACTTTAAATTTTACTCGTTTGACTCAACATAAAAATAAATGTGTGGGGGGGGGGCATGTACCCACCCGGGCAGGTAAAAAAAAAATTATTATATATTGTAGTACAGAAGATAACTCCAACAACATTATATCAACGTCTTATAACATTTAAAATGGAGAAAATCCAAATTCAAACTTGCTATAAGAAACTTACTATTTAAGAAAGTTTATGTAAAGATAAATGGTATATTGTTATGTAAAGTGGCTATGTTTTGTATATACAAATATGTGTGTGTGTGTGTGTGTGTATGTGTGGCGTGTGTATTATGGCATAGAGAATGTGAAGCCAGGTGTAGAAGATAACTGACTAAACTGACAGATATCTTAACAAGCCATCACAACAAAGATTGGCAGTGAACATTGGCTACCATTCACTAGAAATTGCCGACAATTCTTATCACAAACATCTCTTGACAATACTACTGCTTTTACAATTTACCATTTATATAGCCAAGTACATCGATTTGCTTCTACATTTTTAACACTTTCTTCTTTTTTACAAGTTACACATTGGAGTTCCCCGACATTTAACAACATATTACTTATATACATCAATCTTCAACTTTGTTCAGTTTGTCTACTCTTTTATTTTTTGTGTATTAAAGTTGGCATTTATTTCTTGAATATTATGAACAAGTTTACAACGAGGAGTCGAATTCTTGAAACCAAAAAAGTAATAACTACAAAATACTAAGTTCCGCGTTACGACCGCGGAGGTGGTTTTTATAATCCGGCATTGCAGTCATATTGCGACAGGCTTTTTAAGGGTAACTGTAATTTGAGTTTTTAACCAACACTTGCAAATCCGCAGTTAACAATCCGGGTAATCTTAATCCTCTGGAGAATAAGAAATTGGTGAAAATAACTCAAGTAAGACTTTGTATATGTAATGTAATGGTGTGGAGTTGTAGTTAGGTGGTTGTGGCGTGAGCGTTTTAGCGAAAAGGGCTTATAGTTTGTAATTTTAAAAGAGAATGAAGTTTAGTAATAATTGAGAAGTCGCCACTGTTTTATATAATAAATATAATCTTTCAAATAATAACTACAAGTTAATTGATTATTATAAGCTTATTTAAATATATTGTGAAACTGGCACTGATGTTTTCACTTTGGTAGCTAGAACGAGTCTGTCTTAAAATATCTCTTCTCTTTTTTTCAATTCCTCCCCTGTGAGAAGAAGGGGTAGTACAGTACAATGCCTTATTGTTCTTGAACCGTACGAGTAACTGTAATGGTATTACCTGGCTGTCCTTTTGCAACATATTTTGATAATTTAGATTTATTTAAAATTTAATATTATTTCAAGTTTCTTGCATCCATCACATTATCTCTAGTAACTTTTGCCTTTTCATTATTTTCCTTAGCTGAAGCGCTTACCTCTTTAATTTTATTGTACAATGTCCTTGTGTGGATATTAAAATTATCGAGGTCACGGGATGGGAAGTTTACTAGCCAAGGAAATTTGAACTTGCTCCCAAATATGAGTTCATGAGGAGAATAGCCTGTCGAGGTATTTGGGCTTGAATTGTGTGCAGCTTTTATAAGTGGTAGATATCTGTGCCACTGGTTTTGTGAGTAGTGGGAGATACTACGAGCTATCGTTTTATGGATACGTTCCAATTTGCCATTAGAAGCAGGGTGGTAGGGAGTAGTGTTAACTTTTCGGATTTTCAATAGGGTACAGATCTGAAGTATTATGGTAGAAGTGAAATTGGTACCTAAATCTGATAGTAGGTACTTGGGTGTGCCATAACGGGTAAAAATTTCATTTACAAGTATCCGCGCAATATTCTCAGCCTTTTGATTTGTCATGGGAAACATCTCGAGAAAGCGAGAATATTGGCAGATAATGGTAAGGATGTATTTGTATTCCTCACCTGTGTCTGGATTAGTGGAACCTTCCATGGGGCCTACTACATCTATAGATAAAGCCTGAAATACGTTCGTTGGCTCTTGAAAATCACCCAAGGAGGTTTGTGAGGAATATGCGACTTACTAGTAGCGCAACTATGACATGTTTGTACATAGTTTTGCACATCAGTAGAAATATTTGGCCAAGTAAAGAACATTTTTATTCTGTCATATGTTTTATGAATACCATAGTGCCCCGAGAGAGGATTGTCATGAAATAATCTCATGATGGTGTCACGCATAGAGTTAGGCACTAGCGTGGAATTGTCAACAGTATGCACTATTAAACCCTGTTGGTCTAAGGAATAGTGGGGTGTTTGTAGTAACTTCTGACATTCAGCGTCATTACTTTGAAGTTCTAGGACTTCCAGGAGGTCTATCGTTGGATAGTATTCATCGGTTTCGGCTTGAATGCAGCCTATGTATCGACTAAGTGCGTCCGCATGTGCAATATTCTTGCCGGAACGATGCTCAATATAAAAATCAAATTCTGCCAGTTTCATGCTCCAACGGAAGAGCTTATTGTGGCTATCTTTGACGTTTTTGAGCCATTGGAGGGCTGCATGGTCTGTAACTACCTTAAATCTGTAGCCATACCAGTATAATGATAAACTCTTATGGCATAATTAAAACTGCTTATCCATAGGTTTTACACCCAAAGACGATGGCTAACAATTCACGTTCGGTAGTACATATTTGGATTCTGCTTCATTAAGCACACGTGAAGCAAACGCTATGGGCCTTTCATCGCCATTAATATTTTGGCTTAGAATTGCGGAAATACCTATATTACTTGCATCCGTAGTAAGGATGAATTCATGGTCGTAATTTGGATAGGCTAGAACTGGTGGAGATACTAAGGTGGATTTGAGAGCTTGAAAAGCGTCTTGACGCTCTTGTGTCCACTGAAAATTTACACCTTTCTTTGTAAGGTCTGTGAGTGGCTTGGCAAGCTCAGAAAATTTGGGGATAAATTTCCTATAGAAACCTATGAAACCCAAAAATGCTCTGACGTCTTTTAATTTACGAGGTACAGGGTAATTCTTAACCGATTTTAATTTTTCTTCGTCGGGTCTTATTCCGTTAGAACTAATTACATAACCCAGATATTTACAGCTGTCTTTAAAAAATTGACATTTACCCAAGTCTATACACAAGTTACCGGTCTGGAGACGCTTCATTACTTTTAATAATGCATGAAGGTGTTCGTCGAAAGTTTTCCCATGGAAGACGAGTATATCGTCTATGAAGGTGTGGCAGATGTCACCAGTATATCCGGACATAATTTTGTCCATTAAACGCTGATAAGCGCTGCTGGCGTTCTTTAAACCGAAGGGAAGAACCTTGAATTGATAGTTTACGAAATTAGTGACGAAGGAAGTCTTTTCTTTAGATGCTTCGTCAAGGAGGATGCCGTGGAAGGCACCACTGATGTCTAAGGTGGTATAGAAACGGGTGGCATTCAGTGTGGATAGGATATGCTGTATATCCGGGAGCGGGTAAATTTCGGAAGTGGTGATGGCATTTAGTTTGCGAAGATCAACCACATACCTGTATTGTTTTCGGAGCTGTGTAATGTCTGTAACATCAACTTTAGTGTGGTCAGCGTGTTTTTTCTTAATGAATATGACGGGGTGAGCCCAGTTGGATTTACTTTCCTCTATTATACCTCTATCAAGATTGTCTTGTATGAGGGCCTTGAGGAGGGGAGCCTCGGAGTGTGCTATCTTATAGGGGCGGCTGGACACAGGGGCATGATTTTTTGTGTCAATGTGGTGAGTGACTCCAGAAAATTTTGTTTGAAAATTGTTGTCGTGTGTGAAAGCGTCATAAAAAGGAGTGAGGGCATGTAGAACTTGTTGTTGTTGTTGAGAAGAGAGATGCGTTAATTTGTTGAGAAGTTCTTGTTGAAATAGAGCGATTTCGTTTGTGTTAGTTTGATTAGCAGATTGTACTGCGTTTATGGTGTGAGTCTGTAAGTCTGTTTCAAAATCGTATTCGATATGAGCGATTGGAAAGTGTTTTTGAATAGCAATTTCGTGTGAGGTAGTGTTTATAAGGTTGATGGTGCATGTGTTGTTAGCAATATGTACGATAGAATTGGGCATGTAGAGACCCGAAGGTAAGGAATTGTGTTGTGTAAGCAGAATTTGTGTGTCGAGAGGAATTTTTGTATATAGTGTATGTGTTTGTATAATGTGTGCGCGAGGTGGCACTATAATTTTGTGGCGAAGCTGCAGGGTTTTGGGTAAGGGTAGCTGTTGAATCGAATTGATTTGGTGCGTTTGAGCACTATTTGAAAATGGAATGTTGAATTTATTGAGCGTTAGTGTACGTGTGCGCAAATTAATAATTGCCCTATTTAATGTAAGGACATCTCTACCAAGTATTAATTGGAAATTGCCTTTTAATTGCGAAACTATGAATTCGCCAGAAAAATTGGAATTTTCGACATTGTCCGCATGCAAACGAAGGGACGTGATGCCATAATTAGGTATTACTTGGTTAGTCAGAGATTTTAAAATAATGTTGGAATGCTGAAGGTTCTTATTTCGACAAAAACTGGAATCCACTAGGCTGTGGCTAGCTCCAGTGTCTACAAGGGCACGAATAAATTTTTTGCCAATTCTTAAATTTACTAACAAATTATCAGAATTGGTGAAAGCAGGTATGAGAGCCAAGGTCATAACATCAGCCGTTCGTGAGAGCGGCTGTGGGCTTAACCGTTTTTTGGCTGTATCTGGAAACATGTTCGAGCCGTATGTCCAAATTTTGAACAATATTGGCAAGTGGGCCTATTTTGGAGGTTATTGCTACCATTATTATTATTATGACTATACTGGGGCCTATCTGAATAAGGGTTAAATCGCGAATTGTTTGAATTAATTCGAGGACTATGATTATTACTATAATATTGATTATTATTATTATAGCGATTATTACTATTTGCTCTGTGATTAAAGTTTTGAGGAATATTAAATTTCTTAGGCATTTTGCCAAAGTTAGTACGAGGTTTTGGTCTGAATTTGTTGGTGCAGTCCACGTCAAAATGTGGACCGGAACAATGACGGCAAGGTCTGTTCCTTATTACATTAAATACTCTACAAGTGGTAGTTGGTTTTAATTGTTGCTTTTGACTTTTATTACGATGCGGGCATTCTCTGTGGAAATGCATTTGTCCACAGTAACGACAAGGAGATGGGGGTGTACGATTAGAATTTTTCGAAGTAACAGCGAAAACTGTGGGGTTTGTTTCAGAAGCCTGAACTTCTTTTAGGGCATTGGCATAGGAAAGTGCTTCATCTAATTTTTGAGGAAGCTTCGTTCGCACCTCATTACGAAGCGGTTGAGGAAGTGATTTCAGGAACGCATCAGTGGCCAGTTTATCTAAAATTGTTTGTAAGGCCTCGAGTGGGTTGGCTTGAGCTTTTACATGAATGGCGGATTGGATATGTCTAATCCTATCTGCGAATGTTTCAGGAGACTCAGTGGGCAAGGACTGAATATTAGTCATCTGTTGTAAGAGGACTAAGGGTGTTTTTTCCTTACGAAATCGGGCTAGAAGTCGCTCTGAAATTAGAGGATACGTTATAGTTGTACCCTGGCGTTGTAATTCCGCTTTCTGGGTGTCATAAAATATTTTTGCAGAACCTGAGAGCCTAAGTGCTAATATTTCTAATTTAGCAGCGTCGTCCCAGCCAGAAAGACTAGCACAATGGCTAATTTGGTCAAGGAAATCTGACACTTTGGCTGAATTTTCGCCATCGAAGGTAGGTAAGCTATTGATTAATTGCAAATTCCTTAAGGGACTAGGTTGATTATTAATTGGAGGATTTGCTAATTGCTGCTGCGCAAGTAAATATTCTACAGCAGCGTCGATGCCCATGTCTTGTCCATTTATCTTATACATTTTGGAATTGAATGAATTACTTGGGGAAAGATTATATTTTTCAAGACGTCTACGTAATTGGAGTAAATTGCCTCCAACAGAATGGTTATTATCGCGTAATATCTTTATAATTTGGGATCTATTAAGTACACTCATAAATTCAAAATTCGAAAGGGATTGAGGTACAAGTGGCACAATTACAAAAATTTAAAAATGAAATTCACTAGAAAATTCAATAATGGGAAATATTGAAGATATTTCCGCTGAGAAAGTAATTTAAAAAAAACAATCAAATTATCTGATGGATAATTTGTTTAATTATGAAATTAAAATTTTTACGTACTTGTAAATTTGTGGATTCTCGTTGAAAATATCCCAAACAGCTGGCACCAATGTAATGTAATGGTGTCGAGTTGTAGTTAGGTGGTTGTGGCGTGAGCGTTTTAGCGAAAAGGGCTTATAGTTTGTAATTTTAAAAGAGAATGAAGTTTAGTAATAATTGAGAAGTCGCCACTGTTTTATATAATAAATATAATCTTTCAAATAATAACTACAAGTTAATTGATTATTATAAGCTTATTTAAATATATTGTGAAACTGGCACTGATGTTTTCACTTTGGTAGCTAGAACGAGTCTGTCTTAAAATATCTCTTCTCTTTGTTTCAATTCCTCCCCTGTGAGAAGAAGGGGTAGTACAGTACAATGCCTTATTGTTCTTGAACCGTACGAGTAACTGTAATGGTATTACCTGGCTGTCCTTTTGCAACATATTTTGATAATTTAGATTTATTTAAAATTTAATATTATTTCAAGTTTCTTGCATCCATCACATATAACTTACTTCCGAATGAATTTAATGTACAGATCAAACTGTTTAACGAACTAAGTATGGTGTATGCTAAACATCCCATCAGATCCTTTTAGTAGTTCAGCTAGAAGAGAGAGAAGAGATTGTCCTGCAGAGGTAGTTAATGAGCAGTGCAATTGCTTGGCTATAGCGAACCCACAGGCAAATTTTAGTTCGCCAATACATTCACATTCACTCACACTTATACATTTTACACTCTAAATTCTCGCCACAACACTTACAGCAAGTAAGCCACAATGGATTTTAACCATAAACATTCGCACTCCATATTTAAATCTATGAAGAGATTTAATGATAAATCAATGATGTTTAAGTATAGAAGAAACAATTGCCAAGAAGTATTACATCGTACACATCCTAAAATGTGTCGTTATCGAGTGCGCAAAAATCTCACTTCCTGTAGGGTCATAGAAGAAAAAAATCTTTTTAACTCACATATTTACTTATAACTCATTCTAGATACAGTCCAGTTTGATTGACACCTTTTCCTTTTCGTGCATTCTTTAAGTGTTTCAAAACTAGCGCTTTTTCAGTTATATATCGTAGTATAGTTACCAAGTTTACATGAAAACATTTTTTTATCTGAGGTAACTTATTTATTACCAGGCCTAGCAGTTATTCAATTATGAACAATTATTATATAAAAAACACCTAATTTTCCAGGTCCAGACAGTGTCAGTTGTTCGCTATAAACATATATTTCACTCAAATTGAATAAGCTTCAGATACGGATCACCTTGAATGCTAATGGTGCACTGACCACAGATGTGGTCTCAATCCGGAGACTTAAGGGCTTTCATGAATATGAAATATATATTTCTTATACTTCAGATTGTTCACGATGACGCGGATTTTGGTCTAATAAAACTCATACCAACAACTACCTCTGAAGAAGACTATTGCAATTTTATCAGAATGTCGTTTTATACAAAACAATGGAAGCTATATCAAAATCTAAATTTTTCATGACAATGGCTGCCAAAGTCTCGAGGATTCAATATCAGAGAGTATCAATTAAAAAAAGGAAAAAAAATCATTGAAATTCTGTATTAAATGATCAGTTAGTGACTGGTATTCATTTGCAAAGTACTTGTAAAAGAGAAAACACATTACCATTATTTTAAACTAAACTTTAAAAAAAAATTTCAATTTTCCAGTTGAATTACACATCGTATTTATTATTATATTTCATCTCTATGGAATTTACAAACTTATCTCACATATTGATCTCATTTTAATATCAAAATATTTTATATTTGTTTATAATAGCACACATCATACACAGAATATGTTGTGGTGGTTGGTTCCGCAGAGCTGGAAAGCATCAGAGACATTTTCCGTGTAGTATCATCATTCAGTGTATCAACTGTATTTGCTCTGTGCAAGTCTATGTTATTACACTTTTTAACAAAACCGGTCGATGACCACAAAAAAGAAGCAGGCTATCACGAAAAATGTCTCTGATCATATATAGAATTCTTTGTCAATTGTATCTTAATCTCAATTTTACTGCCTTGAAGCCAAATTCGTGGATAGCTTAAAGAAAAACAAACAAACAGAAACTATTTTTTTCAACTTCCAATTTCCACAATTAATTGCTTTGGAGGAAATATAAATTGTGAAGAAATGGTTCACCTTATAGGAAACTCTATCGTTCATAGCGCCCTTTCTAAGTGCATTCAAAAATAAAATCCCCCGGAAAGTATTCCTAATAATCTTTTTTTATATTTTACATTTTTAAAGAAAATACTTGAATTATAAGAGTCGTTTTTGAGAAAGTTGATGATAACAACTGGATAATCCATTCAGGTAGAAGTGGTTAGTTCCGGTTAACAGCTTTTTATCCAAACCTAGTTGTCAGTTCTCCTGGTGATATCTAAATCAGTTTTCCTGTGATTTTCCATTTTTAAATTTTCCTAATTACAGGAGTTCTGAAAACATGTTGTATTTCGTGTGAAAACTCAAATCTGACAAAAATGCTGCTATACTTTCTTTTGCAGCAAAAGAGAAAGTAAAAAGTAATTAAACTTTTACATCTGGAACAAATGGAGGGTGAAAGTTAATTAGAATCGCAACCAAAGAGAACCATTGCTGTGGAAAACTCAAAATAAAATGCTTAACAGTAATTACACAATTATTTTTTTTTAATTATTGTACTGAGTATATGTTATAAAAAAAAATGATTAAATAAATGAAGTATTTTCACTCATTTGAACTTTATAGAAAGAAACTTGTGGTTAGAGTTGTTAATAGCTTAGCAGAGTCTCCGTAGCAATTGGCTGGAGAACTAATGAACTTCCCAGATAGGTGTTAGTGACAGAGTACTACCTAGTACAAGTCTCTGGGTAGAGCAGCCTATCGGGGGACAAGGGAACCTTTCCTGCTGTGCGGTGAGGAGCAAGCAGGATAGGGTGAGGCCAACAACGTATATCACAATTGTCGGCTGTGGTTTTTGCTCCGCCTATCCATATCCTTTCCACCATTCACCCCGGCTGGTTCCCCCTAGAAGCACTGCTGCTTTTAGTTCCGCCAAGGGCTGATTTAAGACCAAACTCCATGCCCCACCCGGCTACACTTTCCCATGTAATTGAATTTCTGCTGAGTTTCACCAACTTGAGCCACACCAATTGGCTTTTAATAAACCTTCTAGTGAACAGAATGGGTAGTAGCTGTACCTCGAGTGAAGGGGTAGGAAGTGACGGTGGATGAAACTCGATTTTATGCAAATTTCATCCCCACTCCGCTCCATCATGTCACAGTAGTAAGCCAGCCTATTACAACTTTGAGATCTTTCTTATAGGAGTCCCATAATTATTCCAGGCAACTTGTAACATACGTGTCCGCTAGCCTTCCCCCACCTTAACAACAATATTCTGTTTTATTGATTCACCAAATTAAAAACTATGCACACAACTTCAATTAAATACTATGTTTTAATAACTCTTGGATTTCTACAGAAGTGTTGAGAAGTGAAGAATCTGAACTACTTTCTTAAACTTTTCAAAGTTTCTTTAGGCTCATCCGTTGTATTCCTCCTGTGATGATCAGACAAACAATGTCATCTCTACAGAACGTTAGGATAAAAACTTTCATTTCACCAGCTTTCACCTCCCCACCACTGTCTCATCTCTTTGAGTCCCTAGCATGCCTCCAACCAATCGTTGAAATATCGTTTCTTTACGCTGTGCTCATATATCCCAGCCGCGAGGATTTCATTATTCTAACCTGATGCCATTGGCAGGGATTAAGGTTAGTAAAGTTTTGAAATCCTTTCAGTTATCAGAATATTATTAAAATAGTTATTTATGTGGTTTCCCTGCGTATTCATAATTTTTTCCACAAAGAATAAAAATTCTCAACTTTGCACACAACTTCACACTCGTTTCCTGTATGCCCCAAAATTGAATATTAGGTTTTCCTGACATCATATTGCAATTTTTATTTTTCCTATAAGAGGAAGTATTGCAATCACGTCATGAAATTAAGTGTTTTGAATACTTCTTTTGCGGTCTCTTGAGTATAAAAATATTGTTTGGAACGCTTGCCATCCCTCCCTTTACTCTGTGTGTGTGTGTGTGTGTGTGTGTGTGTGTGTGTGGACAATATTTTGACTTCATTGTAGTTCACTAGACAGCGCTCTATCAATCTCGAAATATAACTTTAAACGTTAGTAAAGTTAACAAGTATTTCACCACTTTTCTAAAATCTCTTCTTTTTTGTTCCGTAAAATACTTTAAATAAAAGTAATACTTATGTATTATTATAATGTAATGACTGTAAATCATCGCAATTCATTTTTCATGCCTTTCAACCTATAAACAAAAGCTAACAAAAAAATCTGGGATTTTCTTCAATCAATGCTGATTTTGATCGATTCTGACCTGATTTCGTATTCTCATCCATTGTCCCAGAATAAGGCTATCAAGTTCGTGTAATTTCTGTCATCCACCACACAGTTAGCGGGAGGTTTTATGGTTTACATTAGTTATAATGTTATGATACAATTATAACCATATAACCTACCGCATATAATCAACCAAATGATGGATGAGAATCCGAAACCGTTCAGAACCAACCAAATTAAGGAGAATATGACGGATAAAATCCCAGATGTTATCCAGCGTTGAGGATATTTTTATTTCATTAATTCCTTGATTTGGTATACATTTATTTTCATTGTTATTATTGTTTAGTTTTACTTCATACCTCGATATATTCGCTACATTATATAACAAACAAAACACAGGTCCTGCATTGTTTCAAGTTCGTCAATTGATTTTACTAATTCAATTAACATAGATCCTCACTATCTTTGTACATAACTAATAAAGAATACTGTCGCTCATAATTTGATCTTTGATCATAATATTGATCCAAAAATTAAATCGGATTGGAATCCAGGGTATTCTTCTTGAATGGATCTCATCCTATCTTCAAGGAAGAAAATCTATGGTGAAGTGGAATGGTGTCTACTCCAGGTGGTTCCATGTTTCATCAGGCGTGCCTCAAGGCTCTCATCTCGGTCCTTGGCTATTCAACGTTTTCATTAACGACATTTCTAAAACTTTTCTGCACTCAAAATTCCTCATGTTTGCAGACGACCTAAAATTCTTCAGAAGAATAGCTTCAGTGCAGGATAGTGAGAAATTGCAAGAAGACCTAAATCGTCTTTTAGAGTGGTGCAAGGAAAACGGTATGGAAATGAACATCAATAAATGTCATGTCATTTCGTTTTCTAGGGAACGGAATAATGTGGATTTCTCCTATACCATCCAGGGTAATCTCCTGGAATGCGTCACAAACATTAGGGACCTAGGAATCAAACTAAGTGCTAATCTTAGATATGCAACTCACATTGACGAAACTTGCAAAAGAGCTTCCGGGATGCTGGGGTTTGTGATCCGGAAAACAAGAGAGCTCGAAGACCCTAAAGCAATCTTGGCGGTCTATACGTCATATGTTAGAAGTATTTTAGAATATGGTTCACTGGTGTGGAACCCATATACAAAGAGCGACGTGGATAGACTGGAATGTATACAAGGGCGATTTGTCAGATATTACATAAGGAAGTTCCCCCACGTTAAATTAGACATTGATTCCTTAGAAATAAGGAGATTAAAGACTGATCTGTTATTTCTTTATAAACTGATCAATAATACAATCGACTGTTCTGAACTTCTGACTGATATTTCCTTCCATGATCTCCCATCCACTTAAGACATTCCTGTACGTTTGCAGTTCCTCATCATAGCACAAACCTATTCTTTCACATGAACATTCTGTCAAGAATATGCCGGGAATGGAATGAACACATCAATAATAATTTAGACTTCTCAGTGAAATTGTCATATTTCAAAACATTATTAAATGAAATTAAATGAAGTTTTACCTCTGTAAACAAACTATGTTTTATATATATTTATATTGTTATTGTTTACACCACTGTTTTGTCTATATTGTTGTGTTTTAAATGTTACTGTTTGACTTACATTATTTATTGTAATGTACAAATTTAATTCATGTTATGACTTCAACCACATGGCACAGGCTGTTTTTTGATGAAATAATTAAATAATAATAATCTGATATTTGAGTAATTTTTTTTAATAAATGGAGCGGAAATTAGTTAAAACTGAAAAGGAAAACATGACAATCTAAAAGAAAATTGAGACATACCAAAAAAAAAAAGAAGAAATTAATGGAACTTTTACAACTGAAACAAAAGAAGGGTGAAGGTGTAAGCAGGTGAGAAGTGCAGCTTACTGTGATCGGCTGGCTGGGTGAGGAGAGAGTAATGTTTACTGTGGCATTACTGTGTTAATGGCTTTAAACGGGTATAGACCACTCTGCAAACACAAATATTAGAGTATTAAACAAATCTTGTTTCTATTTAGTAAGTGCAATGTATTAATTATAAACAATTTTGTGTATAAATCTTTACTTTCTTTAGAGTTTGAAGAGGATTTTCAAATTTCTTACAGTTTTCAAATTTTCATCAGACCCTGCGAGATCCTCCAAATACGAAATAATTTTGATATGAAACACTCATATGACTTTCTCTTTAATCAATACTTTAATACGCTAGGTGGTAAGGATTACAATTGTTGGTACTTTCATCCATAACGCACTATCTGAATATGACTCTGTTTGCGACAGCAGCTTTCTCTTTCGCCACCACTGTCAAAATTGTAACAAGAGAAGAACATTGCATATATTTCTTCTTAAAAAAAAGAAATAATACGGAAATAGACATCACATTTTGAACCAATCTGGAGCGATTTGCTTTCAGAACTCAGTACAACTCAGGGAGTGAAGATCACAGGAATCATCAAATGATTGTAATGCGGTGATAAAAGGGATAACAACAAGGTAATACTGATAAACTGGCGTACAATGTAGTAAATAAGCATTCATATTACGTAAGAATATTCTCTTGCTATCAGAATTAATCAATGAAGATAATTCTACTCGCAAAGGGATCCAGTCTACCTTGCTAAATTATGAGAAATCCCGCAGATTATAAATTAAGAATTACTTCAATTGGTTACAATTCTGGACCACATTTTGCTAAACCCCTTAAAATATTTATGTGCAATGTTAGTGACATTAAAAATATATATTTCCTCTATATTCTACTGTTTAACAAAAATTAACCGATTATGATATATTATGCATTATTGAGACATGGTCAGTAAGTTGAATAGCCTGCTCTACTTTCCTTTGTAAAGCTGTATAATGTTATATCGTGAATAGTGAAGCCCTGGAGAAAAAATAAAAGTAGAGCTGGCGATGGATTCGCTATCCTTGTCAGAAAAGATGTAACAATGAAATTGTTTGATTGCAGTGTAGAATTCAAGTGTAGAAGCTAGGCGAGTTTAACTGAAGAATAGGAGAGATAATCAATACAATGTTGATGATGATGTTGTTTAATAAAAACAGAAAATAAAAAATAAAATTAAAGTGAGCTCTTTTTTCACCCTATTATTTCAACCTCTGCTAGGTTCTGTATAGTAAATACAGGAAAGATAATTAATAATATAAATTGAGGTGAGATACCTCGGGTGGGCTCTAATTAATAGGAAACAGCAAAAGTATAAATTAAGTGAAAATATTAAGTGGACTGTATATAATATAATATAATGTGTGAGCAAAATGGGAAATTAAAATATTAAAAATTATATGGGAAAAAATGAGTACATAAATTGAATTTAAAATAGGGTAGCAAATATTATTTATTATCACTTTCAATAAGCCAAAGGGATGGCGCTTACCTTAAAACTCAGAATCCTGGTTACCAGTCTGGAAAACCCATGTGTCTTTAGCCCAATCCGGGGACAAGGGGAGAGGAGAAATAGGAATAAGGATATAAATCTTATGTGCCTGTACTGTTGAGTCTTGATGCATACACTCCTGCTTGGCTGATGATTGTAGATAATAATCAGAAGTAACACACTTGGGTTTTCACAATTAAGGGCAACCGACCTGGCACGAATTGTATAGGTTACACTGTACCTCTTCGAGGAAGTTTTGCATAACGACTTACTCCTTCAAGCTTCAAATGGCGACTCACTCAAGCGAGTTTTAAATAGCGACTGACTCAGAGAGGAGAAAAAGCATGGGTTACCCCTCTCTTCTCTTAGGACACAGCCTAAAAAATTAGTAAATTATTATCAAGGTAGTACAATATCCTCCACAAAATAAAAGTATTGTACACCGTTGACGGCAAATTGGAATTTAAATTAAATACCGAACAGATGTTTTTAATAACAGCAATTTATCAAATTTTAGGAAACTCTGGATAAGACCTTTTATAGTAAGGACAAGAAGTTAGTTGATATGATGGAGGGTCATGGTGCAACACTTCTACTCATTAGAGTTCATTTCTAATATCGGTAAGACCATAACAGATCTGGTTTGGATGAATAATGCTTCTATTCCAGAAATCCGTGACAGATATATTCGAAAGTTCTGCTCATTAAAAACTATAGCATCTTTTTTGTATAAGAATACGTTCAAAGAATATTCTAAGATTTTAAGATGAAAGTCTGATTCAGCAAAATCTTATCAAATACAATTAATTAATTCACCCTTGTTGTACTATACTATAATGGTGCATGTATTGATGATTTACTTAGAAATCTTGTGAATGCGATAACTCAGTCTGCACACGAGTCTGCAATGAATCTAGTTTTAAATTTAGCTGTATTGAAAAACACTTTGGTTTAACAATGAATGACGCCAAGCTAAACGTGGTTTGCATTTCTAGACAGCTAACAGGTAAAGGTTATTCAGACGTGGCACTCTAGTCGTAGGAATTGAAAAATATTTGTTAAAACATATAAATCCTTGTTTAAAAAGAGATTAAATTGATTCCCTCGCGTCTGTTAGTAATTCTAAGAAATTTTTGGGACTGCAATTCGTAGGAAGTGGTCAAAGCAAAAATGTCTGACTTATGTACAGTCTGAGTGATGTACCGCTTTTTTTTAAAAATGAGTTACCTCCTCGGTGTTACTCCCCGTATAATTTCTTTGATTGCTCTCATTACTATTTAGATGTTGATCTTTCTTTAGCAGAGCTCTTAACTTTGTCAAGAAAGGAAAGACGCCGGGGATTGACAATATTAGCTACGAATTATATGCGACCTTTCAACCAACACGATATATTTGAAATTTATTCAACTATGTTATGCCATGTGAATGTACACCTTCAATTTGATTCTTTGTTGAAATGATAAAGTTATTTAAGAAGAGCGATAAGTCCACCCCTTCTAATTATCGGGGAAATCTGTAAGGTCTTTTACATTAGAAAAAATATTTACAATCATTTATAATAATTTTAGCTATTAGATAAATTGGTGAATTATTGCGGCAGCATTCACGAAGAGCAACCCGGCTTTTCATCAGGTATTTAAGGTGTTTAAACAATCTCTTCTACTTGTCTTCTCAAATTAATATGCACATACATGGACGGCTTTCAATAATGGCAACCACAGTCTACTTTGGTACAAGTTATTCACTCTCGAGTGTTAAGCTCTAAAATAATTAGAATATTAAAAAGTTTATATAAACACTGCTAGTTTGGTGATTCAATCAAGAGGCGAATATTCTAACGCAATTAAAGTAACAAAAGGCTTTCTTCAGGCTAAATCCTTGTTCCCCCCTCATATTTTCCCTCCAAATAGTGATATTACCACCTTCTTTAAGACGTATGGTGGCTTCGGGATCGAAGGTAAATCAATGCAAAGATCGATTAGCCGATTTATGGGGTTGATGTAGAGACCAAATTAAAAATATTAAATAGAATTTGCTCTTAATATTGATAGAACTAAGTTCCTAATATTCGATAAAGAAGGCAGAAAAATGCAAAATTTTTATTATAAAGGTGAATTGACACAAAGAGTTAATCGTTATGCCTATCTTGAGGAAAATTTTCCCAGGCAATGTACATAATCAATCTGGCAATTGATTGTGTTAATTATCGAACGAAATGGCGTTCAAAATCGGAAGTTGAGACTGGCCACGAAAATTATTTCAAGCTACTGTTCGGACACTACTATATTGTGCTAAACTATGGTCTCTTTTTTTTTTTTTAATTTAAGGCACGCGTCAACATCTATGGTCATTTAGCGCCCGGACCCTTCTCAGTGCTCTGCCGGCACCCGGGCAGTGTTCTCTCGTTACAGACAACACTGTACATCACCAGACAGTGAGCTATAGAGGCTCCAAGGAAGAAAAAGTCTATGTTTAGTACAGCTGGACTCGAGTCCTCCGCGTGGGAGCCAGTATGCTAACCACTTAGCTATTCCCTTCCTTATGGTCTCCTTTATGATCTATGGAACAGCTTGAAATGCTACAAACTCTAGTCTTTTACGAAATTTTACTATTTACCAAAAAGTATACCGTATTGTTTTGTAAAGGTCGAAATGGGTATAAAACACCTTAAAGTATTTTTAAACAAATGATTAGCTGATAGGGTAAACCCAGTGAAGTGTCCCCTGGACGCTATATTCCACCAGTTATTATGTCTAAATATATAAAGGTATTACCTTGAGTGACCTGAATTGGGTATTCCAGCTCAGAGCTATTCTGACAGTAATTGAAACAGATGGCTTATGGATGAGACAAAATGCAGTTGAAATCCGTCAATCACTGCCTTCTCTATCTCACTACCAATCATTGCTTAAGCATAGATTTAGAGAGCGTTATTTAGTCTAGAAACGATACTTTATGTAGATCAGTTTATAATTTTGGAATAGTTGATGATTATATGAAATACAGAGTGGATACCAGTAATTAGAGAATTGTATGACAAATAAGATTATCTTATAAACATGAAACTAATTCTATTTTAATAATTCTGTTTATTTTGTTAAACGTAGGGACAATGTGCACCTTGTGTAGGGACAATGTGCACCTTGTGTAGGGACAATGTGCACCTTGTGTAGGGACAATGTGCACCTTGTGTAATTGTAAAGAATCATCTAGTGTTAGGCTATCAAATATGTGGGGGGGGGGGATCTGCGTTTAGATTATTTAAAAAATTATATGTAGTTACAATATTATATATACAAAATTTACAGCAATTGAATAATGTATTTTTATATTTAATTAATATGTTTGAAATAAGTCCGAAGACTTAATTATCGTGTAAAGTATTAAACAAAATCATTTCAAAATGTAAATAGCATACATGAGTAAAATGTTCAATAATTTTCTTACGATTGGATAGTGAGTAGAGAAACAGAAATTTTTTGAAAAAGAAGTCGAAAAGAACGATTTTTTTTAAATAAAATATTATTTACAATTATTCCAAATTAAATTCATCACTTTTTTTTTTTAATTTTATGGCAAATTGTGGCAATTTAATTTGAGATAATTTTGACCATAATGGGGGATTTATACTATATTGTTAGTTGAGAATTAGGGCACTGTTTATGTGAAACATCCATCAATGTAGAGGTGCAGGTATCCTTTGTAGTTAAGACCGTGTTATCAGTGATAGATAACATGTGAGATGATCAACAATCAATATTAATCAAGTTGCTTTAGATAATATACGTGCATGAATTAATCAGTTATGTTTCCCCCCATAGGAGTCTCATGAATCTATGTTTCCATTTGTCAATGCTGATTAAACATTAACCAATGCTAGCTATTTATAACTCATTTCTATATTACATTATATATATGTTATTGGATTGTTTTTACACTGAAGTAACAGTTGAATATGAGCAGTTACTTATCCACCACCTATATGTTTCTATGATGGAGCATTCTATCATAGATATTACATCTAATATATAACATAGACGCTATGAAGTTTAACATATAAATTTTGAATAGTTATTGGATATGAAAATAATAATGATAAGAAACATGAATAATTATACACATATGTACAAATCACCTTATTTACACTATTTTAATACCTACTATTAATACCTATTTAATACCTTTAGGCTATTATCTTAAATTTAGTTGCCTAAATTGAAGTGTACATTAACATAACATTAAATTTACATTTATATACGTTATGTAGTTTTAAACATATTTCGAATGTGATAGGACATTTCAGATATGGCTAGATTTGATTAGACTTACACTTGGATTGTTCTTACATTATATATGTATAATAACGAAGCAATCAGTCAGTCTTTCAAAAATATAACCTACGTTGAATATAACCTCCATTCCGCATAAGTTCATGCTCAATAAAACAAATCAGTTTCCCAAAACATGATGACAAGTCGAAAGCTAGGAGAAGAGAAACATGGAGACAATTAAGGACAGGATATTTTCATTAATAATCCTAATAACAATAAATAATTAATGTTAACTACAGCAGAGAGTGATGTAAAAATCACAAGGTGTTCAGAGAACTGTGTATAAAATCCTTTCGCTTTGAATAAATCTAGAAAAGAACAAATATATAAACTGTAAATTTAATATGTTCCTGACAGTAATATACGTTACAATAAACCGGAGATACCATTAATCTCGAAAAGTTATGCACGAATAGTTATGAGAATTATTGAAGAATAATATAAATGTGTCAGGTTTGTATACCGTAACATTATAAAAATAACTCTGATTTTTTGGGTAGGTAGGAAAGGTTATCCATTTATATTTTATTTCCCCCACTGACTGTAACATTTGTCATTATTTTGACAGCCAGCGTAATTTAACCATTGCTCCAGAAACCATTTTTGTTTTTTACGTTTTAATATATTTTTAACGTAGTAACGTTTTTCGGGAGGCACCTCTTTGGTAAAAAGTGAACGTTTCTCATTTTGAAAAGCAAACGTTTCTCACATGAAAAGCGAACGAACGTTTTCTCATAGCAGGATAGTGAGAGGGATAATTTGGGATGGTTTCTGTGAGGTGTTGAAGAACGTAAAAACGTATTCTGCGCAAATTGCAACTGTCATATGACAGATACGGTTTTAATTTTTTAATATTTGTGAGCACTTTCTCATTAAACAACTTCATTGCTGCATAATGTGATTGCTATATTGAAAAATATCAACAACTTGTATAAATACAAAATGCAATCATTAAATGATGAAATGACTTTGTTGTTCACTTAAATTCTTTCTCATTCATCAACCATCATTTATAATTATAATAGTTTCGCAAAATCAAACATGCTTTTTTATTTTCACTTATTGCTTGAAAGTATTGCAATCATGTTAGATTTTTGAAGTTTTCTACGGGAAATACCTTGCTTTGACTTCCCTAAATGCTTTGACCAAAAAAAAAGGGTACCTAGAAATTGGTGTGTATGTTTGTGCATGTGTCTGATTGTTTTGTCTGTCACTACCCGCAATCAGCATTACCCAAAAATGGAAAATGGCAGAATATTCAGCTGTAATATTTCATTCAGCTATTGACACGCGATTCGACAAAAGGTGTGTACAAAATAAGTCAACCTCAAGTGAAACAATTACAAATTCCGTGAGTAGTATATGATGGTAGCAAGTATTTGTTGGTAAAATGAGGTAACTCACACTAATTTATATATTTAAGATTTTGACTGAGTAAGCAGAGTAGGGTGTACAGAGCGAGGAGAGAGTGGTGGCCGAGTGAAAAGTGAACGGTGATGGCCGGTTGGTAACGTGATGAATGTAGAGTGAAGTGTATCTAGTCGCTTGAAGAGTAATGTGACTAGTTAGCACTCTTGCCTGTTCTAATAGAGGTGAGCTAGTAACGTGGCTAGCGACGTGAACCTTCCAAGGTTAATGTGGCAACTGTGTACTCTCCACAGTTAAACTGTAGACTGACTCGCACTCTTCAAAGTTGAGTCGGTAACTGGCTTTTAGAGAGATGGTTTGGTGACTTCCCGTCCTCTTTAAAGTAGCAGATTCTCTGCTGGAAACTGACCTCTTCTTCAAAGTAGAATTTCTAACTCTCTGCATAAGTCCCTCAGATTGCCAGCAGATTACATTCACTATCTCTTACCGCTTCTAGGTGAGAGATTGGCTGACTATACTGAAGAATAACTTGTCATTGATTGACGTGTTCATTTTGATTATTCATCATTTTTTATACAAAACTTTTCATCAAATTTCGTATGAATGATTATTATTTGATAGATTCAACTTTTAATATTTTACTTAATTCGCTAAACTTTTAAATATGTTTCTTAAAAAATTACCTAAATAAAACTGAATTAATATAAGAGAAATTTTGTAAAAGAATATTATTGAATATAGGAATCAATTACGCTAGAATGAATCTTTAAATATTAATCTGAAAAGTTTAATGAATTGCGAAGATGGACTCACTAGGGATCAAAGAGTTTTAAAAGATTACAGGATTGGAGGTTACATCAGTTAATTCATTGGCAGGATTTTACTAAAAGTTTTCTTTCATTTATTTCTACTCCCTCAGAGTTAATTCTATGCTGTATTTAATGTTGAACCTTTTTTTTCGCAATATCATTGACATGAATGTAATGGATGTTCTAATCTCTTTTTATAATCAAATGTAAAAGTTGTATAATATTCCGACTTTTCATTTAACAAGAAATAATCTTTAATAAAAAAGAAAACGCCGCTCTCAATATATGGCTGATTTTCCACCTGCCTTGATTGGAGTTCTTTCGACATTCTTCGGCGGGCAGCACCATATAATTATCAAAATTGGACTTCTGTCACTGCAATAACTGAATGAAGTTCTCTAGTGATCACAGACAAGAAAAGGAGTCATGGGTCAGAACTCTTTTGTGGATTTAGGCAACCAGTCCCTCCTAGAAGTGAAGTAGGCAACGTTTCTTCTTCTTTCGAAGTTCCTACATTTCTTTAAATTTTTACATCTGTTTTATATATCTTGTCTTATATACTTTTTTTTGGAGTATGTATTAAATGACTGACTCCCCCGATGGTCGCTGTCCAGGTGGCAGTCTTTATTGTAACGAAATTTGCTAATAAAGACTATTATTATTATATTATTATTATTTTAACGATAGCAGAGAATGGAAAGAGTAAAAAAGTGATACAGAATGACTGAGACTGGAAGACTGATGATGAGAATTCTCTGGTTCGTAAACGGGCTTTTGGCAGAGAGCTGAATGAAGAGATAATTGATTGCTTTTTTTATTATAAGCTTTGCTTATTCCTTGAGAATGTTATTGTAACCTACTCGATATTTAGCAAGTATTTTAATGATGCTTGTTTCTAGTATATCTTATTGTGGTGAGTTCCTCAACATATTCCATTACATAAGTTAACCTGTTCAATTCATATGGCTTACTTTGGAGGGAAATATGTGTAACGAAGCCAAATCATTTACATTCATAATATTTTTGATAACTTTGGGTATTATACTATTTCAGAAAATAGTCTATTATTCAGGTTACCAGGATTTAAATGCTGAATTTAATTAAATCAGAAAATCCCAATCATTAATCGTAATTATAACAATCATAATTTTAATTGGCCAGCATATTCTACTAAAATTAGTTCCATCATTAGTCAATTTTTATTTATCAAAATAAATCACCTTAATTTGCATATTATTTATTTCCATTGAATATTTTTCTATTGTTTATTCAAATTTACCCCTTTTATATAACTTTACATGACTAAAAGTAATAAAATACTTTTGTTTAAAGTTTTATTTCAATGGTTATTTGCTTTTGAAACAAACAAAACTTAATTTTCTCTTTTTTATTGTAGACAGCAGTCCGCCATTAAAAGTAAATTTGTTAACAAATTACTTTCTTTTGTAACAACAACATGAATATCTTGGTCTTTGAAATAATGTTTTATCGCCAATGATGACGTGCATCACGCTTTGTTTCCCCTTCCTTCTTTCATTTTAGCTAAATATTTAAATATTTATACGTACAATAGTGCAACTGCTTTTTTTTTTTATCATACTTCCTGTGATTTGTTTCTCGTCTGTAAATAATCTGCTTATTTTAGTTTTACACAAATTTGGTTTGTGACTTGAAATTTTATACATTTTTGTACTGAAAAATGGATGAATTCAATTTTAAAATTCATACAATTTTACTACGGCAGTATTTTTGAAAAATAGTTTCATATCAAATGATACAGCTTAGATGAATAATAAAGTAGAAAGGATATCGATGTTGTTTCAATCAGCACCGCAAAAAAGCTGACAATAAAGAAGGCAAACATGAGGTTTAGAAAGTAGAGCACCATCGGTCTTTTGGTTAGTTAGTTGAGGCAAAGAAAAAAACTTTTAAACTTTAAAGTTTATTCTATCGACTTTTCGGATACATTTGGTGTCCTTCCTCAAGTTCTATATGAAAAAAACAAAGAAAGAAACAGAAAAATTGCAAATATGTAGTTAGAAACATCAGAGTTAAAGAACAGAAGCAAATGTTGATTGCGCAGAGGGTGGGCAAGCAAAAAGCGATGATTGCGTAGAATGTGTACGAGTAAGTGTTGTTTGCTTGGGCCAGCAAGCGTTCATCGTGCAGGATATAGGCGAGCAAGTGTTAATTGCGCTGGATGTAGGCGAACAAGCGTTGTTTCTGAGTATGAGTAAACTCCTTCCTTCTGCAAACCAAATCGCTTTTTCATGAACGCAGGCTTCTTTCTTCTCTTGTAAATGTTCTATCTTCTTGAATAAGAGCATGAATTGCGAGATACATGATTGCAGCGTTGACTCCACGATTGCTTATCATCATTAAATGAGTAATTTATTTCTTTTAATTTAAGGCACGCCAACATCTATGGTCATTGGCGCCGGGAACCTTCTCAGTGCACTGCCAGCCTGCGGACAGTGTTCTCTAGTTACAGACAACACCCATCCCGGACAGCGAGCTGTAGAGGCTCCTAGGAAAAATTAAGGTCAGCACAGCCGGACTTGAACCCGGGATCTCCGCGCTGGAGTCCAGTACGCTAACCACATAGCTGTTCTCTTCCCTAAATGAGTAATAAAGAATATGTATATTCAAATGGTCAAACAGCTGTTTTTAAATTGATGACAGTGATATCAACTTATGTTGCTGAATGTACCGTTATTCTTATGCACATTTTATTTGATTTGCTGCTTTGCTTCTCTTTACAAATTGTATAATCCTCATTTATTATCAATTTATCATTTTAAATTACTCTTAATAACGGCCATAATAATATAATAACAATAATAATAATAATAACTTTATATCAATTTGTAAAGTAATATA